>CAEGAE010057312.1:0-81795 GCA_903067095.1 Girardinus metallicus
ATAGATATATATATATATATATATATATATTTATCTATTTTTGTGCTAGTTTTGTGTTGTGTTTTTTTTTCCAGCATTTTGTGTTTTTTTTTTTTCTTTTTTGACTTGTGTATGGAAATAGAAAAAATTACCAAATAAATATATACTGACTTAATCGCTGTCTGACTACTCCCAGATGCTTCCAGCCCATCATCAGAACTGAAGAAGTTGTTTAGCTGAAAGGGAAAATGTTCTCAGAAAGAAAGATAAGCGCTGTTGCCTTCACTTTGAGGAAAAAAAAAATCTAAAAGTTTTCACCTTCTGGCTCTTGTAGTAGAAGGGATCGATGTCCTCCAGTGGAACCCCGACGAGCTCCGGAGGGACGTCGCCGAAGATGCGCGGCAGCTGCTTGCCCGCCTCCAGGTCGGCGCGGGGTTTGGCCGCCTCGGCGTTCTTCTGAGCCTCGGTGCAATCCTTGGAGCTCTTGGCCTGCTCCTCCGCCACCCGCCGCTCCAGGGCAGCCAGGGATTCGCGAGTGAACCGCCGCAAGCCGTCAGGACCCGTTGGTAACAGCATGGCTGCCATCTTTTCATCCTGATCGTCCTGTACTAGAATTTACTTATTCTGAGGGAGACAGAGAAAAGGACAGGAATATCGAAGAGAGATTTTCCAAGATATGCTTTGCAGGTAGAGGATGTGGGTTGTGTGGTGGCCCAGTTGGTAGCACCATTTGCAGCAGAAGGTCTTGGGTTTGAATCCCATTTGAGCCTTTCTGCATGGTTTTGCATGTTCTCCCAGTACATATATCGGTTCTTTCTGGTTTCCTCCGACAGTCCAAAAACATGATTGTTAGGTTAAATTCTCTCTCTGACTTGTGTGTGTGCATGGTTGTATGTCCTGTGTGTCTCTGGTGACCTGCCCAGGGTGTACCCCACTTCTCGCCTAATGGCCTCTGCAGTTGGGCACCAGCAGCCTAGCACAGATAGGTTTGATAAGGTTTAATTGGTGGATAAACTGGAAGATGTCAACTTGCTTAGTTCCCTTTGCTACACTAAAGGTTGAGCTGTAAGACGGCTTGCAGGTCAACAGAGCTAACATGGTAAGTATTGTATTTACCCATGCAGCTGCAGGTCACACAGATTTTCATAGTTTTGCTGGTCCTGTGACTTATAGTCAGGTGCGACTTACATATGTTTGTTTTCCCTCTTCGTGACACATTTTTTGACAGTTGTGTTAAATGTTAATTCATTCTGACAGATATGAACCAAGGAGTAAACATTACCATCTCCCTTGTGGTGGGCTAAGAGGGAGATGGTAATGACCAGACATGGAGAGACGACTCCACTGTTAGATTCTAAATCAACTGTTTCTCAGCTTTACATCATGGTATAATGTTATTCCCTCATCAAAAACATACCTGGAGTGTTGCCTTGATTCTTTCATGCATGCCTGAGAAATCCTTGAATCTCCCATGGCAACCATTCAGTTGTGTAAAACGTCTGTGTGAGGTGCAGCTCGTCTAGGAGACGCAGTTTCCAAGCTTCTGCCTCACAGAACAGTCCTCCCTCCTCCACTCAGCTCCTTCAGACTAGCCAGCAGCAATTAGCAAACACCCGGTAGAACTGCGCATCTGCTGAGCTCATTATACGAGCTACTTCTCAGTGCAACACTGGTACAAACGTTGTTCAAGGGTTAATAGAGGAACATAGTATTTTTCTAACTGAAGTTAGCATAGTTATTTGATTGTGACATTAACTACCTGAAAAACATGCAATACTGCCCCGTTAAAGAACGAGGCAGGAGTTGCGTCTCCACACTGTGGTAATTGCTAAAAAAATGAATAAAAACGTCCTTACGTGGTTGCCTTCTTCATGTTACCGCTTCATGCAACGCAACTAACTCTCTATCAGCCCGGATGTGTCTCCGCTTCTTTCTGCTGGCGAAATACTCAGAGGAGAATTCAAAAGTAGAAAAAGCAGGTGAACCTGCAACCGGAACATATCACCAACACGGACAAAGTCTCTCTCATGTTTGACAATTTCTAAATAAATGTGACTTATTCTCCACTTCCACTTATATATGACGTATTTTTTGAATGACTTATGGTCAGGAAAATATGGCCCCAGCGCAGACCCAACAGCTTAAAATCCGCACGTCTTGTTTCTGAAAGCGGAACATGTGTTTAGTTGTTCTGAGAAACCAGGTTTCTGGCTTTAAGACAGCTTTGATGTTTTACGGTTATGAGGAAAAGCCACAATGTAATCTAAAACAAAACAACCCAATATGAAAGTGCTTTCCACTACTACAAATTTGCTCCAGAATCTGAGCCACGGACAGTGTGATATTTTAATAACTGGGAAAGCTTTCCAAAGAGAGGATTACATTTCCGTGTTCCCCCGTTTGACACAGAAAAACCCATTGTATCCTTTTCATGTGGCCTAAGCTCCAGGTCTTCCATCTCCTGCTCTCCTGAAATGCATTGATCCCTTCACACATTCAGCCAGACGCTAGCTATTTGCTCCCCGCTGATCTGCTTAGTTGGCCCAGGTTGATACCAGATCGGCTCATCTCGTGCAGTGACATTGTTGTCTCGCTTGCCGTCGCGACGCGCATTCTCAATGTCACAAAGTCGATAAAATGCGTTCGATCTAACGTTTTCTCTGTCCTGGTGGTACGGTGTCATGCAACAACTGATTCAGAGAAACACATGTGCGGCTTTTTTTTATTTTTTTTTATTGTTTGCTTCGTAAAAGTAGAGCGACGCAGCCACCAACCGGTGATGATAATCCAATCTGTGCAACATACAGTTAAAGTGTATAATTAATCTACTTTGAAATGCACAGAGAGAAGTCCTGCCAGAGTGCACAGCTTACTTGCAGGAGGACGTGTACAGTATTAAACTCAGCAGGGTGGGGAGGAGGAGAAGAGTGATTTAGTTGAATGAAATTTAATTCCCATAACAGCCAGATGTGATATGGTCATCATCGCTTCGAATAATTAATATAATTAGATTCAAAATGGAGCAGAGCACGCGATAAGAGCAACTGTTTGAGGAAGTTATGAATGCAACTTAGTCGTTTGATTTTAATCACGCTGGGCCGGTCACGATAACAAACTTTAAATCGTCCCAGAAATTCTTGCGATAAACGATAATATCGTCGCTTTCGAGCAATATATTGATAATGGTATAGTAATAATGCAAACATTTATCTCTCAAGGATAAATAAACTTTAACTTTGTAATAAAAAATAAAACTCGACTCTGGAAGCGGAAGATGTTTTAAACATCCGATATAAAACAACCAAAAACAACAAAATAAAAAGAAAATAAAAGAAAACCTACACACAACCGAAACCATAAATGTTCATTGTGTCTCTGTAAACAAAAAAGATGACTCATCAGAATGGAAATTATCATGTTTTTTGGGACAATTACAAAAGGTTACTGGAAAGAGATAAATGGTGTGCTACGGGATAGATGGACCGTTATCCACAAGATTAGAGAGCGAACGTTTGTAGTTTGGCAGATTGCATCAAGAGCCGTCAAAAAGAATCAAATATCTAATGACTAATTTATTAAGTAAAAAGAATATTCCAATAAAATGCTTACTACAGGACAAACCAGACCTTGGTGACTGGATGGATATAACATTTACCATGAAAAAAATACACAGAATCACAAGACTGAACAATTTTGTTTATGGTGGCAAATTTGGGTAAATTACGTGAAATTCAGACAATCCGATTTAATTTTTAGTGACCAAGCTTGACAAAACCACCCTTTCATAAAAGATACACTTTACCATTATTTAACACTATCTTTGTAGTTTGAATACTTTCATTTATCTATTTGTAGTTAACATTATTTCTTTTTTATTTATTTATTTTGTTTTACCTTTTGCATTATTCTATTTTTCATTCCAATCTTTGAAATCTTTCCCTGTAACGATTGTTTCAACTCATTATCACAATGCACAGGTCTGCTTATCTTTTCTTCTCAAATATTGAAATTAGCATCATGAAATTAGACTATATTTTTTGCAAAATTTACTTACTTGGAAATGAGTAAATATAAAGTAATAAAAAAAGTGGACATTATCCAGCTCATTTTTATTTATTTATGTAATTCCATTACTGCAACAAGCTTAGCTGAGGCAGCAAATAATAAATGCCGTGTCGTTTTAAAAACTACTGCTGCAATGGTATTTATTTTCCAGTTTCATTTTATCTTAATTTATGCAAAAGTTTCAAATATAACACACTACCAACAGTTTTAAAGACTTTAGGGCTGTTTGATCGGTCTTAGTAGCTCCAATGGTGTTTAAGGCCGAAGTTCATTCCGACAAATGAACATCTGTGAGCTCAAAAAGTAGAAGATGAATCTGTCAGCTTCAAGTTCATCTCACCCCATTTCTTGTGTAACACTGGACTTGACTGGACCATGTTTGCGTGTCTAATAGTGTTTTTTATTTGTTGCTGTTGTTTGTTTTATTTTTTGACATGCGATAAATTCACAGTCCTGTGCCTCATGAAGTCCAAAGATGAGAGGAGAGCCATTTTGTTGAAAGGCAGAGGAACTCTTCTGCTAGAAATCCCTCTGAGAGTTGATGTCTTCTGTCTTTGGCTGAGTACATCTGCCCCCTTCCTCTGCCTCCAGCCGGCTGGGCCAATCGCAGAGCTGCTCTCATGCGGGGCAGGTCAGATGCGCAGCTGTGCGGCGGAGCACAGCTCAGGTACTTCTATAAACAAACGAGATCTCTGCTGCTGCTGTTAACGTTAATATTATTTTGTGGTTATATAAAGCACTGGATATTTTATTTTCCTCCAGTCTCCAGTGTAAATGGTTACCTTTGTAAATGTCTGGAGGTGTTTACGTGTACACCAAATTGCTTTTTTCCAACTCCGTAACTTTCTCTCCCAGGCATTCATAGACTATGAAGGCGGGAATTTAACAATAGGGCCGAATATCTGATTGTCAAAGCTGAGAATCAACATTTTTAAATTGATATCAGGACATTGTTGTGCAGTGGCGTCCCCAAAGGAGGCTGAGGGGGAACCAAGGCCCCCTCTGATCACTTTTCATAAATAATCTCTGCTGTAATTTTTATTCCTGTTGCACCTTTTCATGCCCCACTTTGTCCTTTCACTCAACTTTCTGTATATTTAACTTATTACGACACTCTGATATTCTGAGATACTGATTTTTTTAATCATTATTATTATTTGTAAGCCATAATCATCAAAATGTGAAGAAAAAAACACAGGCTTATAATATTTCTGTGTGTTTGATTCATATAAAATATTGAACATTTTCAAGATATTCAAATTTGTCTTGCTTGCACTGGATAGTCAGGAAAATGTTCATGCTTTACACCAAGCTAAAATATACCATTACATACTTAGTCAAAATACTCAAAAAGTCATATTTGCTATTCTTTGTCTTAATAAAATTAACTTTCAGAAACTCAGAACACTGCTTCTCTTTTTTAAATCACTTCATCATCACTCCTTCAAATAAACATTTCTCTTTTCACTTTTATCTAGTTTGTTCTTTCTTGGCTTCATTCAATCAAGCAGCAAATGTTTATTTTATTGCATTATCAATCTGATTATGGCTATTTGAAGTATGATATTCTCAGAGATACACAAGATAACAGAGAATGTATTTGGATATGTGGAGTCAGAGTCCTGACATACGTTTATTTTCTGGTTTTTGTATTTTGAGAAAATTATGTTTCAGTTTTCAGAAATATTTTCTAAATATAGAAACAAAGACCTTCTGGACAATCTAAAACTTACTATTTCCTTGTGTAACCACTTTGTAATTATCATAATCCAAACGGTATTTGTGAGAAGAAATGTGGATTTTATTTTGCTTTTTATTTTTACATCTTAAAGTCACATTTTAAGGTGTTTTTTGGGGGATTTCATATGAAACAGCTGCATATCTTTTTAGATAAAAGTCTGATAGCTTTGCACGTACATATAGAGACAAAAAGGTTTGCCTGTTTATCTTGGCAAAAAGAAGGCTAAGGATTCCTAAATGGATTCAGTTGTAGACTTTGACTATTCCATTGTGGCTCTGGTTTTATGTTTAGGCTAAACTTGTTTTACTTTTATGAAATAAAAGTGAAATCCGTGAAAGGTTCAGAGCTCCAAACAACATTTTGTACCATCACCCTTCATTCTAATGAAATGTCTTTTGTTATTTAGAGGTGTTAGAATAAATGGGGTGTGATTACAAACACACACCTAATTTATCTGGTTTAAATCTGTACAAGCAAACAAAAATAATAATTTTTATTTAACTTCACAACAATGTGCAACTTTGTGTTGGTCTGTCCTAATAAAAAAAAAAAAAAAAAAAAAACACTTGCTTGTAGCCACAAAATGCAATTTATGCAGGTACATGTCTCAGATCTGTAATAATGCTACTTGGGCTGAAGGGAAATATTGTTATTTATTAAGTATTGAGAGGCTAAAAATAGGTTTGGATGCTTTGAAAAAGTATTTGCTCCTTTTCCGATTTCATCTCATTTTGTTAGTTATTAAACTTTATGTGAAAATATAATCCTCCTCCTTTTTAAATCACACACACTGAAAAAATAAACCAAGTTATCCAACTTTTAAAAATTCAGTTAATTTGCTACAAGTAATCAAACATCAATTTTAGAGCATCAGTTTTCTTGTATTATTTCTCTTTTTCTTTTCATCAATTTATTTTTGTATTATTGTTTTTGTGTAGCTCTTTGGTTCAGTTTTAAACCTGTTTTTAAAGTGCTATATAAATAAATCTGACATTGACATTGACAAAGACTTAAAAACGACTGACCAAATCCTTCAGCGCTGACGAGACTTCGCCGGCTCAAGCACCAGTGGTTGAAAACTTGGAACATCTCAGGTTAACCGCGGGTTATTTCAGGTTGCGGGGCCACAGTTTGAAAAATTGTGTTTAGCAAGATCAGTAAAACCCTCCATGCTCTATTGTGTAATACAAACACTTGAACTCGCTCTACAAAAGAATGCATTGAAGGATAACAATGACGCTAGATCTGAGTGAAGGAATACACTAGGAGATTTGTTAAAAAAATAAATCCTAACGTCTGATATGGTTTATACAGAAAAACTGGTGTTTGGTCCTTGGCACACATCTCACATCAAAGTGCTTCAATTACTCATCACCACTAAGAAACCATTATTTTTAGCATTGGAAGAGATTTTTTTACCCCTTGAACTTTTCCAATTTGCCACATTGAAACTGAAACAACTATTTTAAGAAGCCTGTCTGTAAGCATCAATTTTAAAGTTTCACCCCAGATTGTCTATCGCATTTAGGTCTGGCCTTTGACTGGGCCATTCCAACATATGCATGTGCATTGATGTAAGCCACTCTGCCGTAGCTCTGGCTGGACGTTGTTGTGCTTGAATGTGAAGTTTCGCTCCAGTATGAAGACTTCTGCCGCCTTTTCTTCCAGGCTTGTCCTGTTTTTATTTTTGAAAAGAGTTTCTATCCCTACTGAAGATGGGATAGTTTGTTCAGGGTGATGAGCAGGGTTGGTAAAATTTGATGAGCTTACATTTTAGTTTTGAACTCGTCTTTGCTTTGTACCACGTAGCTGACAACCTCCAGTTTGAACTTTATCTTGCAGCTCTCTTTCAACAATGACTTTCTTTTTGTCGCTCTTTCAGTTTGTAAATCCAGGACTCCTAGTTGTCATGTCAACAGTTTCTCCCTGGTATGGATAAATCTCTGCAGCAGATTTACCCCTGCTTCTCTGATTAATGCGCTCCGTTGCCCAGTGTGTCAGCCATGTCTTATTAGGTCTGCACATCTGCCTTTTACTCTTTTTCTAGGTCTAACATTACGTGCTCTGGAAGTTGTTCAAACGTTGAAGTACTGCTTCAGAATCAAACCCTGCTTTAAAGGAGCCGTATTATGTGTTTTCTAGGCACACTGTGCTGTTTTGTAGTGACTATGTTACTTTCAGTTGTTATACAAAATGCTGAATCTATCGAATATGACTTAAAAGACATTTGGCTTCGTAGTTCAACGCCTTGCCATTAGGGTTCTGTCAATTTAAGAAACTCCTGCTGGAACTCCACCTTCAGGAAGTCTTCACAACATCGCTCCTCTTTTAAAACTTTAATAACATTTTTTACCAGCGTTGCACTGAGAAGTAGCTGATATAATGAGCTCAGTAGATGCACAGTTCCACCAGGTGTTTGCTAATTGCTGCTGGCTAGTCTGAAGGAGCTGAGTGGGCGAAGGCTCATCTGTGA
Source organism: Girardinus metallicus (assembly GCA_903067095.1). Taxonomy (NCBI): domain Eukaryota; kingdom Metazoa; phylum Chordata; class Actinopteri; order Cyprinodontiformes; family Poeciliidae; genus Girardinus; species Girardinus metallicus. Next base: position 8,259 of record CAEGAE010057312.1, read on the forward strand.
GGCGGAAGCTTGGAAACTGCGGCTCCGAGGAGGAGTTTCATCCTCAAAGGCGGAGCTACATCCACCCGAGCCTTTTGCAAAGCTGAATGTTTCCTCTGGGAGATTAAAGGATTTCTCATACAGGCATGGAATAATCAAGGCAACACTCCAGCTATGTTTTTGATTAACATTATAACATGATGTAAAACTCAAAAAGTTGATTTAACATAATACTGTCCCTTTAAATTTTTTTCCATAACTTCACCTCTGACCTCTCTACAGTGTTCCTTGATCTTTTTGATGCAGATTCTCTCAACTTCAGAAGGTTGTAATTGCTCCAGACTTCATTTAGGGGTCTCAATTAGTGGCACTTTCCAGATTTCTATGACAAAATCTTTGACGGCCATGCGTCATTATTATGTCCACTTCCCAATTATGCGACACTTCGTGATGGTGTCATGAGACAATGGTTGAACAATGACAAAACATGAAACGTTCTTTAGCAAAGGGCTGCAGTGACACAACTGAAAAAATGACAACAAAAGTTGCTTCCATGAACATTTTTCAGGTCTGGTAAATGTTTATCACTATTGATATCAAAGATCAGAGACATTTTGAGCTAATCAGCAGCCTCGATCCAGAAGCTTTATTTATGAATTCAGAAAATATCAAAGTAAGCCTATAGTGAGTTTTCACTTGGCCATGTTGGGAGTGATTCGACCTCACACTTTCAGCTGCCCTGGACTGATGACCTACTTCTCCAGCAGAAACCTTTTAATGTAATTGCAGACAGCTTAAGTACACAAGTTTCAGAAGGAATGAGCTGTCGAAACTAGACGCTTGGTAAATTTTTAAAAATAATAAAGAAGCAGTTGTTTAAGTCAAGAAAAAAAAGAAACACATTTTCCCTGACAGTCAAAGACTAAACAAGATGGATGCGAGGATCTTTAGTTTGAGACGGTATACAAGCTAAACTACTGGATCACTCAACATAGAGCAACTTTAAAATACTAACTAAATATTCCTTGAGCATTACCAGACTTGGTGCATTTAACTTTAACTTAGACTTGTTTTTCTGATTAAGTATATGTGAAAATAAATGTAAACAAAAATAAAGCAAAGCAACAAGAAAGAAAAAAAAAAGTGTTAGGCATTAAGAGGACGTTTTCCCTGGCCTACACGGTAAGCATGAATCTTGACATGGACTAATACTTACATACGAAACTCCGAGATTTAAAGCGTCGTTTTCAGAGTGAAATTCTTCGGGTTTCAGCAGGAAGAACGACCAAACCCTCCGCGTAATATCCATGTCTTCACGTCGACGCTCGCATCTCCTCTCGAACCCAAAACTCCCAATCACCCGAGCGGAGACAGCTGACCTCCAGAATCCAAAGTTTCGCGCTCAAAAAACACTTGTCCAAGCAAACACCGACATGTCGTTTTGCTGCCAGGGGTGCGAAAAACAACTGGACCGGCTCTGGCCTTTCACACGGCGCGTCTTCTGCGTTCATCCCAAGCGACAAAAGGTCCCAGGAGCCCGCGGGGAGCGCAGAGGATGCTGCGCCGTCTTCTGCAGCAGTGCGCAGCGGCGGCAGCCAGAGGCGCACCTCGATTTGCCCTTGAGCAGAAGAGAGAACATGAGGGAGGAAGCAGCTGCACAGAAGAGGATTACCGCTCCTGTGGGCGCATCATGCCGCACTAAAACACGGAACAGGGATGTAGGCTGGCAGTATTAGCCCATCAACAAGTTGGGGAGGGGGGAGAGGTAGGGGTAAAGTTGAATCGCCGGGATGCTCAGAACAGAAGTTTACCAGCCAGAGCTGAAGAGTTGGTGTTGTTGTTGTTGTTGCATATCATCCTGCTACAACCACAATAGGCCGCTTTCATGTAATCTCATCTAATCCAATCCAATCATTGATGCTTTTCGTATAAACCAGAGAGCTCATTTCACAAAATATGCGTCATATGTTGTTTTTTTTTTTTCTTTTGTTGTTGTTGTTTTTTCTCTCCAGCCTGTGCATTACACTTATGTTTTGATTGAAACGGTTTATTATGACCTACTTAATGCTGCATAAAGCTCTGATTTAACATGGAAACAACATACTGGGGCGCTCACATAATTTTGACCGTCCTCTCAAAACATAATTGGAAGTCAGATTCCCTCCGAGATTTACACCGAGTTTCATTGGGGGAGAGCTTGAGTGTATGAGTGGGTGTGTGTGCGTGTGTGTTTCAAAGGACGGGAAATGTTCAAGCTTTGGATTACCCTGTTTTACGCACTTTGGTCCATGTGAAGCTGTAAGGATATCGGACTCCCCCTAGTGGCCAATAACAGTGCACTCCTGGATAACATCTGGCAGATGTTGAGTGTTGTAAAAGCACCATTGAGACTTTGCACATTTTACAACCACAAACCTCAAGCTGTTTAGCGTGAATTTTATTTGGATTTTATTTTCTTATTGTCTAAATAAATAATTCTGAAAACTGCCGTGCAGTTTTGGTTAGCCCCCTCATTTACAAAACTATTTGTAAAAGTTTTCAATTTTTAAATGTTTTTTATCCACTGGATTCACAAATCTGGACTAAAACTGACCGTGAAAAATTGAGAAATGTTTTGAGTGGCTGTCAAAAGCAAAACTTCAGCCAGAGGTTTAAAGTCATTCTACTTTTTAAGAATTTATTTAAAAATATATATTTTATAGCCATATTTTTGCACTCACTTTATGCTGTGAAGGTATATATATTTTTATATCTCTTTAATGGGACATTATTTGATGCATGGTCATAACTAAGCTTTTCAGGGACCTATAAGATCAATCTTATAATTACATTTTTTGTGAATTAATATTTAATTATAGGCTACAAAAGGCTACTGGACAAAAAAAAGAAAACAAAAACGTTTTTTTTTTCTTCTTCTCTTCCCTCCTTCGCCCCCCTTGTAGATCCGCCTCTGCTCTGATCTGACCCTTTCTATAAACAGCATCAGTGTTGTGACTCCAGAGTCAATTATTTTTATTCGAGCTCTAAATTAGTTTTCCACTTCCTTACCGAACACATCTGTAGGTGAACTACTCGTAAAAATATTAGAAGTTGATAACAGGGTTTAGAGTTCAAACCACATTACCCAGAAAGCTCAGGCGTGTGTGTTTTCTTTCTCTTTCCGGATGTAGCATCACATGAACTGACTGTCAACATGCAAGATGGCCACGCATCACAGGCAAAATGCTGCTGGGCGGAGGAAAGTACAGGTAAATTTTGCGAAGTGCATGTCTGCAGGTTGTGCGGCAGTGACCACTTTAGGGTTCTTGTCTCAAGGAGATGTTTTAGAAATGTCCGAGTGTCGATAAAAAGCGACTCCCAAGAACAGCGCTGCGGCTATGAGTCACGGCTCAAGCCGGCTAACAGAGCTAGCTTAGCTTGCGTGAGCGGTTAGCGACAGCTGCTAACCAGTACGTCTGAATGCTAGCTCTTCTTGCTAAAAGACTTCACAAAATGTACGCTTAGAAGGAAAAGTGCGAATGACGACAGAAATATTTGCAAATCAGCACAAACGCTAGACGCATTGTCTAAGCACCGTTTTGATGCTTGCATTATTTCTGACAGTAGCTAAGGTACTCCGGCTCCGTCTAATTGCTGGAACTTAGCTCGGGGGTTATGTTGTGTACTCTGCGTGCAGCAACGTGAACGCATGTTGGGTTTCAACGACAGCGTGTTGCAATATTTTCTTAAAGGGTGAAATATTGAGCTCTTGCATTAACCAACCTACCATGTTACAAAGTAAAAAAAAAAAAAAAAAAATCAGCGCACACATTGAGCTGCAGCTCTGAAATGGGTGTGATGTGGTGGACTGAACCAGAAAGTTTCCCGGGCACTCTGTCTTGTTTGTGTCACAGGTTTCCTACGTGATTAGAGACGAGGTGGAGAAGTACAATCGCAATGGAGTGAATGCACTCCAGTTAGACCCTGCTCTGAACCGGCTCTTCACCGCAGGGAGAGACTCTATCATCCGGATATGGAGCGTCTACCAACAAAAAGTAGAGTTTCAGATCACATCCGAGTCCTGTCAGAGCATAAAATCACTGTTTTGTTGTTAGTCGTGGTGCTGTCCTAATTTCCGCTCTTTGTCATTGTAGCAGGACCCATATATTGCATCTATGGAGCACCACACTGACTGGGTTAATGATATAGTTCTTTGCTGCAATGGGAAAACATGTGAGTTTTAACCCAGCATTCCACCAGCTGTGCTGTCTGTAGCTTTCAGTGCTTAATTTCTTCATTCTGATGCACTTTTTCTCCTTTTAGTGATATCAGCTTCATCAGATACTACAGTGAAAGTATGGAATGCTCATAAAGGATTTTGTATGTCGACGTTACGGACGCACAAGGACTACGTAAAGGCTTTAGCGTACGCTAAGGACAAGGAGCTTGTGGCGTCGGCCGGCCTGGACCGGCAGATCTTCCTTTGGGATGTGAACACGCTGACGGCGCTCACCGCTTCCAACAACACGGTCACCAGTGAGTACTGATGTCGATTGGAACTTTGTAGCGTAATAACATCTGCGTTTTCCAGAACGTCGACTTGCCAATGTTGATTTCTCTTCACGAACTATAACATAAAAATATGTAAAATGTTTGATTTTTTTTTTTCTTGCCTCCCTGCCATGATGCTTCCCAATTGCAATTGTACATAGCAATTTACAGCAAATCCTCTGTAAGACATTTACAGAGCAATTTATATGTTCACAGTCTAAACTTGTCGGTATTTTATATTAATGATTAGCGAATGTGTCCTTGAAAAGATAAAACGAAACTTCGTATTTGACAAAGATTAGAACATCTTGAAAAAGTACTTTTTTTTTTTTTTATCAGTCATGTCTGAAGGAGAAACTCGAATATTAAATAGATTCACTACGCAGTGACATATGTCAATCATTTCTCCTAATTCTGAAGTCTCTCAGATAATAGAAACCAGAATTTCAGCGTCTCAAATGTCCTTGAATATTGTGGGAAAGTTAAATATTAGAACCTTGTGGTGTCACACCTTAATCAGCTAATTAACTCAAAACACCTGCAGAGGTTTCCTGATACAAAAGTTGCATTCCCAGTGTGAAGCCTCTCCTGAACCAGAGACGACGTCAGAATCATCTTTGCTCGGGAGCAAAAGAACTGGACTGTTGCGAAATGGTCCGAGGTCCTCTTGTTTTCAAATAAAAGTAAAGTCTTTCACTTTATTTGCACATCAACAAGTCTGGAGGAAGAGAGGAGAGACACACAATCCATGTTGCTTTTAGTCCATTGTGAAGTTTCCAGTCTGGTGGTTTGTCATATCATCTGCTGGTTCTGGTCCACTGGGTTCTGTCTAGTCTACAGCGGATGCAGCCGTCTACTGGGAAACTTTAGAGCACTTTATGCTTCCTTCTGCTGCCAAGCTATATAGAGATGTTGATTTTTATTTTCCAGCAGGACTTGGCACCTGCCCACACTTCGAAGGAAGCAAAGGCCGCTTCAGTGACCGTGGTGTTCCTGGGCTGGGTCAGCCAGCAAACTCTCCCGGACTGAACCCCACAGAGAATCGATGGAGTCAAAAAGAACATGAGACAATTCCTGATGACTTGAAGGCCGATAGTAAAGCGTTGTTCTGTCACACCTCAGCAGAGCCACCGACTGAGCGCTTCCATGCCGCGCCGCATTCAGAAATTCATGCAAAAGGAGCCCCGGCCAAGTGCATAGTTTTCAAAATTTTAAAATGTTCTCTTTTTTTTTTTTCTTCCTTTTTTTTCAATTGATCTTATGCAATTTTCTCACTTTCCGAGACACATAATTTGGGGTTTTCATGAACTATAATACATTACAGAAGAAAAAGTTTTAAATATTTCACTTTATGCGTAGTGAATGTATACAATATCTGAACTAAATGACAAAATAATGAACGTCCTCAAGATATTCAGATCTTTTTTTGTATTTGAGATAGAAAATATAAACCCTCTTGTTAACTTTAATATTTTCAAAAGGCTACAAACATTTCCAAACAAAGCAAGGCAACCTGACCGCACTCGGTTCAGCCTTCCTGTCACCTCTCAAAGTCTTGCTCTCTCTCGCTGTCTTGCAGTTTGAATGATTACAGGCCCGACGTGTCATACAATATGTCGTGTCCTCCTTCATATCTGGCTTCCCCTAAGCACATCACATACAAAAAATATCTAACTTTGAGTTTAGTTCACTCAGTTACAGCATCCACACTGAAGAGAATTGTTGTCTATGTGAACTGACTGGGAAAAAGATGCCATAGATTTCAGGCGCCGGTCAGCGGTTGATTTCCTCGTTCATCTCTGATGTTGTGTCGTTTCTACCGACTCTGGCTGAGATTTCCCCGGAGGCTCACTGCAGTTTCTCTCTCAACAGCTTCGTCGCTGAGTGGGAACAAGGACTCCATCTATAGTCTGGCTATGAACCAGATGGGAACAGTTATAGTCTCCGGATCTACTGAAAAGGTCTGAGCTTGCCACGTGCGCTCAATAGAAAAATAAGAGTTTAGGAATCATTTCCCGTCGTATTCCGTCTTTCATGTCTCCAAAGTGAATGCCTTTGAAAATGATGTCAGAATTAACTTTTTCTTTTTTTTGGCTTCAGGTTTTGAGAGTGTGGGACCCTCGAACGTGTGCAAAGCTTATGAAGCTAAAAGGTCACACAGACAACGTCAAGTCGTTGCTCCTGAATCGCGATGGCACTCAGGTGACCTCCTGAAAGTGACCCGAGATGTCAGTCGCTAGCAGACGCCGATGTCTAACCCCGGTTGTGTTTTTCGGATCGACGCAGTGCCTGTCGGGGAGCTCGGACGGGACCATCCGCTTGTGGTCGCTCGGCCAGCAGAGGTGCATCGCCACGTACAGGGTACACGACGAAGGCGTCTGGGCCCTGCAGGTCAACGAGGCCTTCACACACGTATACTCTGGAGGCCGGGACAAGAAGATTTACTGCACGGACCTGAGGAACCCGGACATCCGTGTGCTCATCTGCGAGGAGAAGGCCCCGGTGCTCAAAGTAAGGAGTCAGAACTTTGATCCGATGAAAAGTTGATGCATCAGATCATCTCATACAGAATACACAGAAAATATGAAACAAAAATGTTCATTTTGTTGTCTTTTTTTCAAGTTTAGGCATTAATGTTCATGTATTCATCATGGCTGAAACGATTAATGGACTATTGAAATAACTGTCAACTTATTTATCAATCTATTAATCCTTAATGGGAGTATACAAACTCAAAAAACACATTTTGCTGAAAACCCCCCAGCATATTTATAACGGTAATTAAGCCACAATTATACGGAACATATACACACTTTGTGTCTTTTAAAAAATGCCTGTAAATATTTTACCCAAAAGTCCTCAAGTGGCAAATTATGTCTAAAATGCGTACGGCTCAAATCTAAAAGAATTTGTAAATTTGTTGCTTCATTTTAGGCAATAAAATGCTTATTTTCTTATTTTTAAAAAAGGAACTGAATTATTTATTTTCATATTTTATTGTACTATTTTATCTAAAAGAAAATAAAAGGCTGCACTGGTTAAATGGAAAATCCTTAGCATATTGTTAATTAATTAATTGTCAATAGAATAATCAATTACGAATAATCAATAATAATAATCAATTACGAAAATGTGCCGCCCTAGTACTCATAAATGCTTTGTTTTCTTTTCACTGTTTGCATCATTTGAAATTGTTCCCACATTTTCTCCCCTTAAATCAACATCTCAGCCAGTCAACCTTGATGTTTTTCTCTTTTGTTCAGATGGAGCTGGACAGATCTGCTGACCCACCTCCAGCGATCTGGGTTTCCACCACCAAGTCATCTGTGAATAAATGGGTAAGCATGCGTGACCATAACCGGCTGACTGGCTACACGTTATCCAGAGCTGGAGCTGCAACGAAGTCAGGAAGAATTTAAATGCTTTTTCTTTATGAGGCTTTGCAGTTCTCTTGTTTGCATTTGTTTGTGTAGTCACTAAAGGGAATGCACAACTTCAGATCATCAGGGGAGTACGATAACGACTGCACCACCCCTCTGACTCCACTGTGTACTCAGCCAGAGCAAGTTATTAAGGGTAAAGTATGACTGATTGGATCAGGGAAAGCTCTCCAGAGCTCATTTTCACACAATTTACATAAAGTGTACATAACTCCCGTCTTCTAGGAGGTGCCAGTATTATACAGTGCCACATTTTGAATGACAAGAGACACATACTCACCAAAGACACCAACAACAACGTGGCGTACTGGGACGTGCTCAAGGTAATCGACCAACTCCTGTTGTTCATCCAGATATCTGTTGGCTTTACTGGAGAACATCCAGGGCTTCCATACTGCCTGAAAAAGAGAAGAGACACGTTTACAAGTGTTATTGGATGATAAATTGTCACATAAATTATGATAAACGATAATCTCGTTGTTTTGAGAATACTTTCAAGTGATATATTGATAATGGCATAATAATGCAAGTTTCCCCTTTCAAAAACGAGTAAAGTTATTATTGGCATTCAAAAAATATGAATCATCATATCAGTGATGGATGCTAAAAAGTTAGCTAGCTAACCAAACCTCCTGCTAGTTCTGTAGAGGGAACTTTTTATTCATTTCTTGATCTAAAGTGAACCGAAACAACAAACAAAAAAAAAACAACAACATAATGAACTCTGACTTTAAAATCAAACTGCAGACCAAAACATGAGTTTTATGTATGTCATGTTTATCATTTTGTTTGTTGTTTTTTCCAAGGCTTGCAAAGGAGAAGACTTGGGCAAAGTGGAATTTGATGAGGAGATTAAAAAGCGGTTCAAGATGGTGTACGTGCCAAACTGGTTCTCTGTCGATCTGAAAACCGGAGTGAGTTTTCTTTATTTTTTTTTTTTCTTTTATCAGCTTCGACTTGTATTACCTTTCTCAACTCACACAGCTCGTTAATGCATCTGATAATAATATGATGTGTCACTCTTTTTATTATTATTATTTTTTTGTTTATTTCCCTTAGATGCTCACAATTACTCTGGATGAGAGTGATTGCTTTGCTGCTTGGGTGTCTGCAAAGGATGCTGGGTTTTCAAGTTCTGATGGATCTGATCCAAAGTGTAAGTAATCTTTCTTTATATTAAAATATACACCAATTAGCCATAAAATTGTGGCTACTGTGTATATGGTTCTGTCTTCATGCTTCAGAATGATTAGTGAAATGCAGGACTATTTGTTGTTATTAACTTTAGCTCGTTTTTTTTTTTTTTTTCTCATTATTGGAGTGACATATTTACCATCACACATAGTGGTGTAGCGGCCGTCAACGGGTATGACAGGAATGACTGACAGCTAGCGATCCTTCCTGTTAGCGGGAAAAGTAAACCAGACAAAATGGCACCCAAAAGGAGTTTAGTGGTTGAGAAAAAGAAACCGGAGGAAAATAAAAACCCGTTAAAGGTTATGCATTTGTTGGCGTTGTGGGCGGGATAAGTGGAGTAGCAGCATCTTTTTAATTTTGTTAGCAAGCTTTGGATAATTGCTATGTAGCTGGCTGGACTCTGTTAAGACAGAATATGTTTAGTGTTTGCTTCATGAATATGTCACACGAATGAATAGTCTGTTGCCATGGGAACAACTGATTAGACCTGTTTCTTCAGATTCTAGCCTGGAGTTTTTATAAACAATAAAAATGTCTTTTCTTTTGTTGATGTATTGATTGTTGTTTTCCTTTTCATAGCTTTTTTTCATCACTTTAATTCATCTCAACATGTGTAGTTTTAACTGTAGCCTTGTAAAATGTAGCAGCTTGTGGCATTTTAGTGGCCCATCTAAAGGGTTAAGACTCTCTTATCAGGGTTCAGTCTCAGAGTCGTAGTGTGATAAATTACCATCGACTTGTAAGAAGATGGCTGATTTTCATTTTATGCAGCGGAGGTCATAACATTTACGACTGATCCGAACCTTAATCCTGTGTCTTCCTTGTTTGCAGTGAACTTGGGTGGCTTGTTGCTCCAAGCTCTGCTGGAGTTCTGGCCCAGAACGCGCATCAACCCCATGGACGAGGAAGAAAACGAGGTGAACCACGGTGAGAGGATAGTTTTTTGTTAAATCCAACAGTCTGAGGACTCTCTGTGTGTTTGCGGCGGTCAACCCGTCTCATCGCTGGTGTGTGTGTGTGTGTGTGTGTGTGTGTGTGTGTTCACAGTGAACGGTGAGCAGGAGAACAGGGTGCAGAAAGGAAACGGATATTTTCAGGTCCCGCCTCACACGCCCGTCATCTTTGGAGAAGCAGGAGGAAGAACTCTATTTAGGTTCAAACACTTTGCAACACACGAGTAAACGTTGTTGTTGAAGTGATGGTATTCTAACTGCTCTGTGTTTCTGCTGCAGGCTGCTATGTAGAGATTCAGGCGGTGAGACTGAATCCATGCTGCTGAATGAGACAGTCCCACAGTGGGTCATTGATATAACTGTAGATGTGAGTATTAACGTGAAAACCTGAAGTTTCTAAGTTTATAGTGAAATAACTTTAATTTGAGCCCCTTTTTAACATGCACCAATCAGAACACTGTAGATGCTTTCCTTTTGTTTTCAACTTTGGCCACTTCTCGTTTCCCTTTAAGAGCTAAAATACAAGTAGACTCTAGGGTTTAAATGATTAATCAGATTAATCGCGATGTATGAATTATTGAAATAATCGCCAACTAACTTAGTAATCAGTCATTAAACAGAGAATGTAAAGTTGCTTAAACTATATGTTCAGAGCAGTAATTAAACCAAAGCTGGACAAAGAATATTTTGCATTCCAGATAACAAAAATAATAATAACAATAATAATAATAATAATAATAATAATAATTTTGTAAACATATTCTGCCCAGAACTTCTCAAATGTCCTAGCTGTAGCTTAATCTGGTTCAAATTCTGTTAAAAAATCCTACCTTTGCTGACTAATTATTAATCTGATCCATATCCAAATCCATATCAGAGGAAACAGTCCCTGCATTCTAGAAACGAGATTTGAAACAACTGAACATTTAACGACAGAATTTTGATGATGATATCACATTCGCTGATGCTGATTATCCGCATGGACGTTGTGCTCTAACACGTTCTTCCTCTTCCGTTTCAGAAAAATATGCCCAAATTCAACAAAATCCCATTCTACCTCCAGCCCCATTCTTCTTCTGGTGCAAAAACTCTAAAAAAGTAAGCCTCCGGTGGATTCTGTCCATCTGAGTAGCATTCAAGCCTTTACTCCGTTACGTACCTGCCGTTTGCGTTGCAGGGACCGTCTCTCGGCCAGTGATATGCTCCAGGTGAGGAAGGTGATGGAGCACGTTTACGAGAAGATTATCAACCTGGACAACGAGTCGCAGACCACCAGCTCCTCGGCCAACGATAAACCCGGAGAACAGGAGAAAGAAGAAGACATGGCGATGCTCGCCGAGGAGAAGATTGAGCTAATGTGTCAAGACCAGGTACACAAAAGTTTCTTCCTTCAAAAGAGCTAGTTTTTTTTTATGCACTTTTTGAAAGAAATGTTTCATCTCAGTAATCTTTTTTATTTTTTTTTCTTTATACAGGTTCTAGACCCCAACATGGACCTGCGGACAGTTAAACATTTTATCTGGAAGAGTGGAGGGGACTTGACACTTCACTATAGGCAGAAGTCGACATGAAATTTGTCATTTTTACAAGTGGAACTCTTGTCATTTGCCAATCACCACCTCCACCATGTAGCCCCCACTCGATCCCATCACGTGCTCCAGAGTCACCGTATCAGTGAGAAACCAGTCTGAGGACATAATCCATGGTGTATCTATCATAGGGGAAGTGACCAGAACACTCCAGCGCAGCCAACACACTCCTGAGGAAACAGTACTGGTTGTTTCACACTTCAAGGACTGACCGTTTTTTTTCCCCCTCACAATCTCAGCTACCTGTTTTTCTGTTCCTCGGATCTTTGCCTGTCGGGCATCCTGAAGCGCCTGACGTTAGTCCGTGTTTGAGTGTGTATGGATGTAGTAGACTGTTGGCTCTAGTACATTCCAGAAACTCTTCTCCGTTTTACACACTCTGCACCCGTCCTCCGCCGTCAGGACTACGCCTGGTTTCTGAACTCAAACGAATCCTCATCCACTACCTTCACTTTGAACTCACCCACCGACTCAGACGCCTAATTGTTGCAGAACTTCACTGTCTTCGTCTTTTGCTTTTAGTTGTGCTGTTCTCCACAAATGAATGTTTTGTTCTTCTTTTTTTTTTTTTCTGTAAATATATTTGCAATTTTAATTTTTTCTTTTTTGGTTTAAACTCTTTTTGGGTTTAGCAGCAGGTTTTGTTTTGTTTTTTTTGTACAGTTTCTGTAAAAAAAAAAGGTCCTTTTTTTTTTTCTCAAATTGCCAGAGCACATAGGTCATCATGAAAGTAACTTAACTTGATTTTTAAGAGTTGCATTCACTGCAACGCAGTTTACCCTGACAAATGTTAGTTTTTTTCCAAGTCACTTTAGGAATTGGAAACAAGTATAAGGTATATATCTTAATAACTCAAGCAGTGATTTTGATGGCAGTGAGGACTGTTCTTTGTGTACATGTCATTTAGATTTACTAAGAGTAACTATAACTTGAAGGGGGGATCTCAATAGAAGAGCATTAGGAGCATCCAACCACTGTGGGAAACTCACCAAAGTGAAATAAACGCTAACGGCTACGTCTCTCTTGGAGGTCTCGGAGCAGAGATCTTTTCACTGTAAATCTTCTGGAGTTAATTTTGCCATGACGTGTGTGTGTGTGTGTGTTTGTAACGCCATAAAGGAAAAACACATGGAGCGAACTCTGATTGGCCAAAACAAGAAAACCTGGAGAGAGAAAAAAAAAACATAGGAAATGTACCTCAATTAGGCCATACTACTGCAATATTCCTTGTAATAATTTGTGAAATATGTATATTTTAGGCATTCAAAGAAATAAATTGGAATGGTCTTCAGAGTGACAGGTCTATAGGGATGATGACAAATGGATGTTTGTTGGGCTGTAATGTGATCAGCTGATGAGTGTGGAATAAAAACAAGGGACACTTTCTTTTAAATCGATTGTTTAACAATCAGCTCACCCATTTCACATTCATTACGCATTCATTCCTGACTAAAGTACCCAAAAAGATCAACCGTTACATGATGGCACCTACTTTAATGAAAAATATTCAGCCCCATAATGAGAACAGAAAAAATAGAAGAGTACCTCAATAATCTCAGACTTCTACTTACAAAAGTTTTTCTCATCAAAAATACATTAGAAATTTACTTTTTTTGCATAGACTACATAAGTAACAGGTGTCAATGATGCCCAGTAGTAGAGACGCACATATCAGAGATATTTTTTTGGTCTGATTTCAGATCGTTTTGTAAAGCGTTGACAGTGCAGACTTGAGGACCACAATCAACAGGCTTCAATGACTATCCTTGTTTTGGTTGGTCAATTATGGTATGAATAGCAGGGTGAAGTCACACAATGCTGTAAAATGACACGCTTTAAATTTAAAATGGAGACAAAATTATTGATTTTGACAGTTCAATCTAGCTTTAGCTTAGATAGCGATACCCATCGTAAACAACAATCTGCGTTCCCTTACAGATTTGAGATTTCCAAAAGTTCCAACTCTTCCAAATTATGCCGATTCGCTAAGAGGATGACGGCTCAAAGGGAAAAAAGCGTTTGCCGTCATACCTCCAGCCTTCCTGTTATCTGTAGAAAATCTTGCTCTCGTTCACTCTCTTACAGCTTGAGTTATTCCCAACTAATAGCAACTAAAATTTCACTTTTAAATACTTGCATTCCTGTGCTTCCACTGACTTGAACTTTAAACACCTTACGTTTGTATGATGCTGAAAATCACTAAAAGTTATTCACTCAAAACATCCAAGGAAAGTCTGAATTAAGATTGTGTGGCGGACTGCTCCGCACCATAACAGCAGGTTACACAATGAGACAAACCAACATAAATTGTGAAGGAAGAAAATGGCCACTTTCTGCTGAAGCAGCTTAATTAAACAACAGACATCTCTCTTTCTTTAAAACAGCTTCTTACAACTCTCTGCTTCCTCTAAGTGTTTATTCTCAGTGTTTTCACACCTGAAAGTCCAGTGGACTTCGATCAATTCCACACTGCACTGTCAAACTAAATCCTTTGAAAAATCTGTTCCCCTCCTCGCCTGTGGTGGCGCTGCAACAAGAACCACTGAAGGAAACGACATGAAAACAACAACCTAAACAAAACTAACGCGCGTTTGTTTTGGTTGTATTTACCCAGAATTCCCAGCTCTAGTAGTAGACCTAGCTCATGGTTATTTACCAACGACGAGAGTTAAATCCTACAACAGCTAAAGTCAGACGGCATTAAATATTTGCTCACAAATAAGTGCACTCGTGTCTTCTTCAGAGGATTTTGTGTTGTTTCCTTTAGTGGTTCCTGATGCAGCGCCACCACAGGTGAGAAGCGGAACATGTTTTTCAAATAGTTTGGTTCCTACAACTTACTGTAGTGTTAAAGAACAGCTGAAAATGTAACAAATATTGCAACTTGTGTTCCTAATCGAGTCCACCGAACTATCAAGCGTGAAAACAACCTTAAACAGCTCACTGATCCTGAAAAGGCCAAATCTCAAGTCTTCCTCGCTCTGTAACGACGTCCACACTGCAGAGCGTCGTTTATGCAATCTGCAAGTGACATGGTATGGTGTGTTCACCCAAAAAAATATCAGCTTTTTGAGTTAATAGTCAGGTTACCAGCTAATTTGTCAGTGCATCTCTTTTTAACAAAAACATGGGCAGACAGCTAGCTATACATGAATAAAACTCTCCAAAAGCTATGCAGCTGAAAAACAGCAATTACAATTATTAAAACTAAAGACTTTGTTAAAAACACACCAACCTGTCAGAGCTGGTGTGAAACATTTTCTAAATATTACAACAAGCAAAAAAAAAAAAAAAAAAAAAACATCTCAAACATTGCTATAATAAAAGCCCTTTAAATTCCAATCAAAAGGGGACCACGACTAAAAGTGTCCCATGTCCAATGTTTAAAGCTGAGTAATCACTTTGTAAACAACGCTCCTTCAAAAACACAAGGGAGAGATGGAACAGTGCACCAGTAGGACAACTGTGACCTATTTTACCAGCCAGCAGTCTAGTAGTGTCAGAGAAGTTTGTAGTGTTAGAGACGTGAAGGTGCAGCTGTGCGTCGCAGTAGTCAATACGTTTGTCTTTGGAGCTATTCAAGTACTCGTCACTTTAGTGCGCTGCGAGCAACGTTTCAAAAACCCATGTCCTCTAATTTCCCGCCAAACAAGTAAATAAACCTTATGCTAAAATAAAAAAATAATCAGCAACTTCATTTTGTACTTGTACCTGTAGATATCGCCCTTCTCTCATGTTAAAGTCTCAGCTAGTTCCTGTAGTGCAACAATCTGTCTTACTTCCTACATGCGTTGCTGGAAAAGTATTTTTCTGTTTTTCAGATAAGCTGTGGAAATACAAAAAGTAGGGCTGGGCAATTTAGCTTGATAACAAAATCAGTTTTTTCACACGGAATCTGATTTCAATCAATTTTTTCCTCATTTTCTTTTCTAAAAAAAATATATATCTTTAAAAAGGCGCTTTTACGATTTTTATTAGGGCCAGGCTACAACAACATAGTCATAATGTTTCCATAAAAAAAACATTGTAAAATTATTAAAATGATGACTTATTTATTAAAAATGTATCATTGCACAACTAAATTCTTGTAATTTTATGACTATATTGCTGTAGTTTAAAAAAAAACCTGGCGCTTATGTTCTGTCAAAGAGTTGACTTGAAATCAAAGTCCAAATAAGTAGAAGCTAACTTGGCATCCATGTTGTGGCCCAACTTAAAATCCAAATGTTCAAAAAACAGAATAAGATTAATCAATAAAACTGATTTAATGCCCAGCCCTAGTTGACATGCTTTTTCACAGCAATGTAGTGCTTCCTTTATAGAAATGGATAAAAGAAAGATAAATATTGATTGTCTACGCCACGACTCATTAGCATTGCCTGTATATGACCGAAGAAAAACTTAATCAAAATGTGTTTTTTCTGATTCTTCCCCGCCGTCCTGATGATCTACAGGCTCTGCTGACTCACACGCCGACGCCTGCGCGTCGCCTAAGACTTGAAAGTCCGCCTCATTAGCAGCCGCGGTCGCGATTAGGTCTACTGGAGATGGGCACGGAGGCTCTTCAGTGAAAGGCTGAATAGTCTCCTCAGGGAGGGACAGCACACCCAGAGGTGGACTCGGGGTGCCGCTGGATTCGATGACGAAGCTCTGAAGGTCTGCGGTGCGCGGAGGAGAAGTTTCAGCTGGACCTACTCCGGCGTCAGACCAAGTGTCAGGAGCGGCGAAAGAAGCGTGGAGCTCCACAGCTGCATGGGAGACCTGTAGGTCACTCTGGTCCTCTGCAGATGATGAGGGCAGAGCACTGTCCTCCAGCTCCTCTGCACGGCAAAAGAACATCAATAAATACAATAAATAAATGTAAGTTTATTTCCATCGCTGAAAACACTCGATTCATCTGTACACTTACCAACACCAGATATGTCACCCTCCTTTTCCTCGTGCATCGCCAGGGAAGTGTTGGTCATGTCGATGGACGACGTGGACACGTCCAGCCTGTCCAAAAGATCTGCAGGGTCAGAGCTCATCGCTGCCACGTCGGAATCAGATAGACCTGGAGAGAAAGATCGCCAACCATGCAGAGAGAAGGTTACCAGCAATCTCCAGAGTTCAACGGAGCCTCTTTATGTTCATAAATTTGTAAAAAAAAAAAAAAAAAAAAAAAAAAGCAGGAATCTGGACCGACCAGAGTCCATCACCGTCTGAACTGGTGGAGGTATCACAGAGTCTAGGAGGGTGATCTGCTCCACATCTAACAAATCTTCACTGGGGGTCGAAGGGGCCATAAGAGGCGCCTAGAAAACAAAGAAAATTCATTACATGGAAGGGCCTAAATGCAGCTGTGCTTTGCTTTGCCGATATTATCTCAATGGTGGGTGTTGTTTGTGAGCATAAAGTTTCTCTGGCAACAAAACTTATAGTTTTACTGCGGTTTTGACTTTTCAACGGTACTTTGTCTGTGTAAATTGTTGTAATGAACAATAACATTGTCATTTTGAGACCATTTTCAACTCATAATAATAATAATAATAATAATGGATTATTACTGCAAGTATACCCATACATAGATAAAAAAAACAAACTTTTATTTCTAAAGAACATTTAACACTTTTAATATCCTAAATGAGCAAACAAAACAACCGAAACAACAATAATTAAAATGAACTATGAAGTCTCTGTAACCACAATTGCATTTCAAAACATAATAATAATAATAAGCTCGTACAGGGAAAACAGGTAAAAGTGGAAGGTAGTGCAAACTAACTACTTTGTACTGGGTGTCAAATGTTGGCAGCGTTTCTCAAAATGCCGGCTTATTGTTGCAGGCTTAACTACAGGTTGCATTACATTAACAAAACTATTGTAAGATATTATCCCAAACACGAAAGAAGAAGTGGTAACCATTATCATATATGTATATATTCACATTTACCTCCGTATAACCATGTGTTGGCTCCTGTGGAGAGGATTTCTCTTCTGCAACTGGGATGGAGAGCTTCTCTGTCGACATTTCTGGAGTTGCAGGAATGCGGTGCAGGTAGCCATAACCGATGCCACAACCCAAGCTAAAGACAAACATATTTAAGAGCTTCCTGATTTTGTACCCTCATTAACAGCTAAGCAATGCATATCTCATTAGTTATTTCGTTTAATCTTGGGGACAAGTCACTGAATTATTTGAAAAAAAGAAGAAAAAAAACTCAACCACCAAGGCAGGAGAAGGGAAAAAAAAAACACAAATATATCTATTCATGTAATTATGAACCTTTGTCATTTTACACACAAGCATTAATCAACGTATCTACAAGTTTCAGCAAATAATATTAAAGAATTTTTAAGACCTTTATAGTGCCACCTTTAATTAAATTTAAGACCAAAAAAATATATATAAATATAGTGAATGGCTGTATTATAATGAAGAATAGCATAAATTGTGACATTTCTGAGGTTTGTTTGTGGCTCCTAGCAGTGGCTCTGTGCTTCTCAGACTGCATTTAGCTTTCTACAGCTCTAACCCCGGTGACACCTAACTTCAAAGTTTGTTTTGTGCAGAACGCACCTGGCTAGCGTGGGTTGGTAACAGAGGTGAGCCAGTGGCAAAAACAAATGTCGTCCAGCCAAGTGTTAGGAAATTTGCACTTACGAATGATAGACTCCTAAGAGCTAGCTATCGCCAGCATATTAGCAGCTAGTTAGCGGTAGCCTCAACCGTCTCGAGTCGCAGAATGAATTTAAAATGTCTGCGCGTGACTCAGACTTTTGTCTGACAGAAAACTACATATGCCACAACATTTAAGACACGTCATTAATATATTTGAGACCAACTTAGATTTTATGAATTTCAGACATTTTAAGGTTTTAATTGTAGATGCATGAATTTAAGACTTTTTGAGGATGCCCAGTTATTTGCGTAATAAAACAAAGTGACAGTCAAGAAATGTTGCTGCCTCTTACCTGCCCTCTCCTCCCCACGCTCCATTGGGTGTGACCATCACGTCTCTGCAGTTGTCTGTTCGTGTGTTGTACACCAGCAGCTTCAAGGGTTTCCCTTCATGGGCTTCAATCAGCGAGAAGAAGTCCTCCGACTGTAAATCATAAGATCAGCTTGACCTAGCTTTATTATCCAACTTGCCAAATAACACACCACATGTAAATTAAAAGGTACAGTGACACATGGCGATAAAGAGGGACTATTAAAGGAGCCTTACGTCTTGCAACACCTGATCTGCCCCGACAATGTAGTCACTGTACGACTGAAGACCTGCCAGTGCCGCTGGTGAACCGGCTTCTACGTCCTAGGAGAAACGGGTTGGACTTGAAGCACAAAACGGAACTCAAAAATAAAAAAAAAATGGTTTTAAGTGCATCAAGACTGAAATAACAGTCGGAAAGTGAGTTTTCAGAGTGAGGAAGTGGCTCACCAGTACGTGCCAGACGTTCTCATTGGCTCCTTGGTAGCTGCAGAAGCGAACGCTGGCGCCCAGCAGGCCCTGTCCTCCCCACATGTGACTGGGCACCACCTCCAGCTCACGGACCTCGGTGGTTTTGGTGCTGTACACCTCCATCCTCACAGCTCTCTCCATGTTGGCTTTCAGGAGCTCCTTCAGCTGCTCGTTTTCCTCACTCTGACCCACAGAGAAGTGAACAGGAATCAAACTAGAGATTTTTAAACAGCTTTCTCACTTTATCTGTTCTTCTTTTGTTATGTATTGAGAGAATGGTGGTCTGAGATCTTTTATGGTGTGATCAACCTAAGAAAGAACACCATGGTTTCATGTTATTTACACAATGATTGATTAAAAAAAAAAAAAAAAAACTACACAGCATGAACTAATATAATAGTGTATTATTCTATACAAATAATAATTATGGCTACAGCTACTAGAAATTATAAAATTGGAGATTTTGCACACATTGATATGCAATGGCTACTGTGATTCAAAGCATTATGCAGCTGTGGAGTGTATAAAATAGACATTACTGCGTAAAACTTACAAGTCTTTTGTTGTCCAGAGACAGAATGAAGTCAAAGAAAGGCTGCAGTCCCGCCTTTTCTGCAGGAGAATTAGGTTGAATCTGTCACAACAAAGATAAGGAAACTCGCGTTAATGCTGCTGCTGCTGTGTTCCTGGGCAAAGCACGAGCAAGTTTGTGCATTTCAAATGTCATAAGCAACCAGCAGTAAAGTGAATCAATGTAATCTGCGACTATGTTGCAGCACAGATTGAAAAGAAACAGCCTCAGGATTGTTCAAATATCCTGAGCATCTACTAAATCAAAAATCTCTTTTGGGTTACTATGATTGAGGGACTGAGTGGAGGTCTGGGAAACCACTTAGAAAATTTTATTACAACCACTTTTATTTGTTGCAAAACAGTCACCAGAGTTACATGTGTATGATAAATGATGTCAAATTTTACGACCACATTAGTTTGTTTGTTTGTTTGTTTGTTTTGTATTGGGTCTGTTTAATGTAAGAAACAAAACTATTCAAGAATATTTATGCAATAGTAACTGTATGGACTTATACTTAGTTGCTTATGTATATTGGCAGATTAGGTTCTATTTATAGTTATTGATTTGCTAATTGAATAACCAGTATTAAAGGTTTTTTTGTTTTTGTTTGTTTGTTTGTAAATGTCAGTTTAAAAAGACCCACGTCGCTAAATTCGTTCACTGTCTGCTAAATAATTTCAGAAACACAATTAATTAAACGCTATTTATTCTGTGTCGCTGTTTCATGGCCAGCTGAAAGAACTAAAGCTCTCGCCAGGAAACATTGATCCTCCTCTCTTGATTTATCGTTGAACTAGTTATTTAGCTCAGCGCACCTGTTGTAAAACGAGACAAACACGGTAATTGCACCATCTTCGTTACAAAATGACTGTTCTTAGAAATGTTTCTATCCTGTCATTTTCTCCCCGCGGGACGACGGGTAAACAATGCCACATCATCGTTCGTGTTTTAGAGGCTCTTGAGCCGCAGCTCCTCGGCTAGCTAACTGTTAGCATACAGTCAGGGCTACAGCTAAGCTGCTGCGCTGTATAAACAGAGAGACTCAGCCAGCCTTACGCCGTGGACATGGTATCCGTACGTCCCTCCCTCGGGGGCTTCTGAGCTCTGCGATAGTCCCATTGCAGAAAGGAATTATTTATTTTATTTTATTCTTTTAAATAACGACAGAGAATTGCTATGGTTGACACTTTGCAACCATTTTTTTTAGCAGCCCAAAACAATCGAGCGTCGCTGCTATCGAGTACCAAAACTGAGCTACACTGCGCATGCGTACGTATGCCATTCGACTAGAACACATTTTGTGGACTGTGGCCCTTGGAACAATTTCATGTGGGCCCTAAATTCAGTTCGATAAAGCTTCAATTTTGGCCCTCCAGTGGGCACTTTTGTC
The DNA here is from genome assembly GCA_903067095.1 of Girardinus metallicus. Lineage (NCBI taxonomy): Eukaryota > Metazoa > Chordata > Actinopteri > Cyprinodontiformes > Poeciliidae > Girardinus > Girardinus metallicus. Next base: position 29,353 of record CAEGAE010057312.1, read on the forward strand.
ATTTTGTAGCATGTGAATTTCAATGACAAATTTAATTCTTCTTTAACGGAAATTGTTAGTCCCGAAGTATTTTTTAATGCTTGTGTTTTCTTTTCATTTTAGTTTCATAGTAAGTAGAAATATAAACCTCCAGGCAGGGCCGGCATAAGTACACTAAGCAGCAACTTGGGGGCTTTTTACGTCAGGCTACATAGCTGCTACATCCATGAGCTGCTCCATGCTATAGTTGGGGATATGTTGTTTGTTGCTGAGCATAGGCATTTTGTGGCTAAAAACATTATTTTTACATTGACTTCTAAACTATGTGAAACTTCTGTTAAAATCACTTGAAGGCATGTGTTAATGAAATCTATCAGATGGAAAATTATCATTTCTAATTCGGTTTCAACTGAACAAGTTCATTATCTTGTGGTCCAAATGGGTGACCTATGTCAACCAAACACAATATGCAAGAACACTAGATTGCTGAGAATTTAAAAAGAAAGGGTTCATCCTTCAAGAGGTGTCTATTTACTATAAAATTTACTTAGTTATATACATAAAAGTAATGTCTCTCCAAAATAATACCCTCTTGTTCCATCTTTATGTTTGTTTGTTTGTTTGTTTTTGTTGTTGTTTTTGTAAATGGAAATGCAATGAGAAGGAATTTTGTATCTGATCAAAGACTGAAATTGTGCTTTTTTAATCTTCTCAATACCTCAAAAAAGAAAGAATTTAAAAAAAAAATCACTTGAAGGCACAGAATCGGTCCAGTACCGGTACCAGTCCACATTCCAGGGCAGAAAGACTCACCTGATATAAATTGCATCTTTAGCTATTGGAGTTATGCTTCAGATAAATTTATTTAATCAAAGAATGTCATGAATATGTGTGTAGGGCTGCACTGATTGCAGTTTTCTGGTTACCTGACCTGCCGATTTTGATTTTAGTTGATATGAATTTTTTTTGTCTGAAATGGCGCTAAATATAGCAAAGAAGTTGGTGAGTTGGCAACAGTGGGGTGAATATTGTTAACTGCAAACGTGCAGGCCGGTCTGTCAGTCAAAACTCTCACTATAGAGCAGACGAGGACAGAGACTGAATTTTAAACCTTTACTGACGAAGATAAGATTAGGGGATTTTCTGGATCAAATAAACTGAAAGTTAGGAAACTTTGTTTCGTTAACATATGGCACGTTTAAAATCACAACAAAATTATTTAGCATTTTAAGTTGGAAAAACAATATGGCCGCCTTTGTACTATTAACTGTGGGATTCTGGCTTATGATCCGGAGGCTGGCGCATGGCTCATGTTGCAGGTTTATCTATTATTAGTTATTTTTGTGCCAAACAAATTTTTTGAAATTGTGGAAAAACGTTTTGATTGGACACATTAAGCATTGCTATATTGTGGTGAACCAATGGATCATACTTAATTTTTTTTTTTTTATAACGACCAGCCTTTTGTTAACAACTTACAGCAGAGAAGTCAAGTTTGTTTGCATGGCGTGTTCAAGTTTCACCCTATCACAATAGCACATTTCAGCATCAAGGCAGTTCAAATTTGGTGTTCTTTTAGCTCAGCAGGGACTAGCACTTAGTGTTTCCTACTGGTCCATGTTGTCCTTTTTACAGTTTTTGGCAGAAGCTCCTTGTTTCTGATTTACAGTGCAAGAAATGTTTGATGTGAATAGTTTTATTCCAGATTTATTAAGACAAACGTCGTCTGGTTTCAAAAGATGGTTACGTTGGCAGAAGATTCTGTGACTGTCGACAAGGTCCACTGAGCTGGAGGTACATGCTGTTTAAAGCCACCGATTAATCAAATGCAATCTGCTCTATCTCTCATTTCCACGTCAGACTTTCGGTAGCGGTCCACTGATAAACACCTTGGCTTTGAGATTGCCAATTTTGTTCAGCCTGTTAGTGAAATCAACTTTCAAAATGTCTGACTGCTGCGTGACAACTGACCCCCCACCCCCAACACATTTGGTATGGTATGAAAATTATTGTGCGGTTCGTCCGTAAAGCTACACTTACACTGTAACCATCAATTACTCAGCCGCCTGCCGTGTTCAGTCTATCCGCTCTCCTGCAGAGCTTTTCCCGCTGTTCGCTCTGAATCAGCAGCTCCAGGAGGAGAAAGGCTGCCGTACTCATTTTAAAGATGCTCATCGGTCCCCCAAAAAAACAACAAAAACCAGGACATTGTCTTGAATTAATAAAATCCTCCCAGGCCAAACTTGAAAATTGGGCCTTATGCCACTAACACTTAGCTTTCGTCAACAACTAGTGAGAGCGCTGTGCATCGCAAGTAACAACCTGGCCAGAACACGGTGCATTAAATAATAAAACATAACTTAACGAAGCTTCGAGGCAGATAAATTTTCCTCGAGGAATTTTAATAATCGAGGTACTCGAATCACTCGAGGAATCGTTTCAGCCCTAATCCTTTCTCAATACGGCAGCTAAAAGTACAATACAATAATTTTAATTCATTGTTAAAGTAAAATTGTGAAGGTAAAAAAAAAAAAATCACCACTGAGTATTAACAAAAAGACATTTATTAGTATAATTTCTTTGGTTCCCCTCTTTGCCCCCATCTAGAACCGCCCCTGGGCTGCAGGTCTGTGTCTGGTTCATTTTTGGTTAGCATGTTTTTTCTTCATTGATAGGAAATCAGGTTATCCTAACTGGTAAACCACATTAATTAAATAATAGTGAAATAATACTTTAAATGACCACTGACCAATGTATTCATAAAACATATTAACATTTCTGAATAAAACCTACAGAAAGTCCTAACAAACTTTTTTAATGTTGGAAATATGTATGTACTGTGAATCTATTAGCATTATTTGTTCTGGCCATATTATTTTGGCTAATGCTATTACATATTAAATAAAGTGTCATCCGAACTCAACTTTTGAAGCAAATAACCAAACCATTATAGTCTACTAAAAGCTCAATAAAAACTGATCAATTATAAAATGTTCAGTACCATATCAGCCTCAGGAGATGATTCAGGATGAAGAGACTGATGTCTGGTTCTTAAGGTTCTGACGGATGTGTAGTGTTCAGCAGCACACTGCGACACGACGATGAACACATGATCCATCCTCACTGACATTGTTCAGTCTGGAATGTGCTAGATCAATAAAAGCAGCTCCCCTTCCTTTTCAGACTCAGAGAAGTAAACAAAATGCAGATGTACTCCATAATTAAAAAAAAGGAAACATTTGTTTTAATGAATCATTGCTCAGTTAACAATAGCACAATATGTTTTTTTCAAATATATTATTTAAAGTTCTCTAAACATTATGCATCATATACAAAATCCATGACTATCCATTGAACAGTTAAAGAGCTACTTAATAAGTCAACACTATTACACAGCTGAAGCAGATTTTATTAGACACTGCTGTAAACATGGCATCAATGGTAAAATGAAGATGAACATCTAACTGCAAGTTGGTTGCGGCAGAACACTGAAATGGGAGGAATTACAGAGCTTATAGCAGCCGACATATTTACATATCGCAAAAAAAAGTACACCGGCTGCAGTTGTTTTTGGTGTTGCTCAAACAGACGGACCAGAAATGCTTCACAGGGACTAAAGAAACAGTTAGGCTTGGGCCACCATGAGATTCGCACAGTATAATAACCTTGCGCAAAAACACCACAGTATCACGGCATTTAAACAATAAAAACGTATACTAGATGTGTAACATGATGCACTTTCCTTTAAAACAGGAAAGCTGATTTGAGCAAGTAGTGGAAAAAGTAGCCTGCTGGTTCAGATATTAGTAAGTATTCAGCCTTACACAATCAGAAATAAACATGCAGTGAATAAATCAATTTTCAATCAGTTTTTTGCACCAAAGTTAAGAATAAACTCGTTTTTGCTGTGGCTCTTTAAATGTGTATAGATTTGAAATTTTAAATTGACATTTGTGACTGTATAAAAAATAGACCAGCAAATACTGCAGTAAGCATATTGTGAGGGAACGCAACAGTTTTGCAAGGAACGCAAAAGAAACATTTTTCCCCACGTCCCCTACAGGGCTCCGTAATTCCCAACCGACATCGTCTTGTGTTTTAATTAAATACGCTATTTAAAAGTAGTTCAAACACACAAATGAACCTCCTGGCGCCATGTTTAATTCCTAAAAGGAAGTCGCAGTTGTAAGCTGAGATATGTTGTAACTTTGCACTACACTGCCCCCTTAAGGGTTTGGCGTGTTAAAACAACGCTCTGGGTCGGAACTGAGTACGAGTGGGTTCATGTTGATGAAAACTTTTCTGAAATCGATCCTGCGTGTCCGATATGTTTTTTAAACTATGTGGTGGGGATATTCGTTTTTATGAAGACCTGGCTATGTGTGTACAAGGCCTAAAATTTGCTCTTTGCACTTTCATAAGAGTCTCATTGAAAGGGCTAACCGCTGACCGGCCCACGCATACTAAGCATGAAGATGTCTTCTAAACTGTGGAATAAAAATGTCTGCTGTAAAAAAATAAATAAATAAATAAAGCTTTAAATATGGAGTCTATAGGACCATCTGACACACCACTGCTTTCATACACACATAGGTAAAAGAAAACTACCGATTCTCGACTCGAACTGCTGCCATTACCATACTAGTTATTGTTCTGAAAGAAAAACTGCCATTTTTACCAGTTAATAATTATGTCACCTTTTTATGAGTTACCACTCAAAAAAATAATCAGTGATTAAATAAATAAATACGTATTGGCCCAGTAAACAGGTACTCAGAGTATGTTCTGGGAAATAATCAGAGTGATGTGAGAATGATTCCCAAATCCAGCAGAGCACAGCTTATCCTCATCCATGGAGTTGCTGTTTTAATTAACATGCTACAACACCTAGCTCTTCATTGCATGTGATACTGCATTTCAATTCATATGCGTACTGTGTGCACGATATTGTTGGTCATCGTAAAAATTAAATACATCCCATGACAATTTTAATTTAAGGAATTAATAAAAATGAAGCTAATTATTCAAGTGTAATTTCTCTTGAAAATAACAACTTTCAGGCAAAAATAATATGCCACAAGGAAAAATAGGTCTTTGTCTTTAGAAATTATTATAAATAGTTTTTTTTTTTTTTGTTTGTTTGTTTTTTTTAAAAAAGCACTAGTGTGGGCGTTTTATTAAATTGGGTTTGAAAGCGGAGTGTCTGAATCAGCCAATCAGAGACTCTAGGAGCTGGGTGCTCGACTCCTGCTGTGGTAAATTCACCGAGCTGAACAGCTGGAAGTGCTGGAAGCTGTCAGAGTGTCTGTGCTCTTTGAAGGAGCTGTGCAGCGGTCCGGAGGGGTAGTCCCTGTGGAAGAACTCCAGGTCAGAGTCAGAGGAGAGGCTCAGGTCCATGTATCCGCTGAAGGAGTAGCCCACGGTGGGAGACGGGGTGTTAGGGAAGTCCTCGAAAGAGTCCTCGTTGAAAAAGTCTCTGGATTGATTGGCGTTCTCATCGAGATAGTTCCTGCTGGCGTTCATGCTGCTGTCTGCGAGCTCAACGGGCGAATGCGGTCCGTCGTCGTCTGCGGTTGCAGAGCTGCATCTGTGCCGGTTTTGGGTGCATGAGAAGAAGTTCTTATTGCCGGAGTCAAGGGTCAAATCTGCGCCTCTGTCCGGAAGAGTCTGGGTCCCGCTAAAGAATTGTCCTGCGTCGGATCCGGAGGAGGAGAAGGAGGATTCGGACATGTCGCTGCTGCAGCTGTTCTCCTCAATGACCAGCTGGTCCGGGATGCAGCGGAAAGAAGGAGCGGCGGGCATGGCGAAAGGAAGCAGGTCCTCCTCCAGGCAGGACCTGAACGGACATCTGCTCTCCTGAGCGCTCTTCTCTGCACCGACCTCGTTGTGTCCTGAACGGTGTCTGAGCTCCTCGGTCACGCCCGCCTGCTCCTCCGAGACGAGTGCTTCACGTCGTAGTCGCCTCTGCAGCTCCAGCCTCATGAGCGTGTGGATGTAATGAGTCTGAACGCGCCGGGGGTCGAACTCGATGCGCCCCTGCACGTTTCCGCAGGTGTCCTTGGTGCATCCGCAGGGGAAGTTGAAGCGGTCCACCTGTTGGTCAAAAGAAAACCAGCAACATTTTCTCAAAAACAGTCTGTGAATTCATCAAATTCATCATTCATTAACTTATTTGTGTCATATGATATGCAGGGTATCTGCTAGTTTCAAGAGGCCAAATGTAAGACTTTTTAAGACATTCTTTTAATGTAGTTTGAATGAAATTTAAGACTGAAAAAAACTAAATATAGGGGATGATTGGGAGATCGTGCACTATTACAAAAACTATCCATTTGGCTTTGTGCCACTGATAAAGGCACAAATGATAGCTAGTTTCTGGTAGCCTCAACCGCCTTGAGTCACAGAATGCAATGACGATGTTGCGTGCGACCCAAATTTTTGCTTGACAAAAAAGTCCCAGTAGAAAAACGACTACATGAAATAGTTCTGCCATGAAAAATGTAAGATTTGTGATGAACACGTTTAAGGCCAAATTACACTTTTTAAAATTGAATTTAAGTCTTTTTAAGGCGGTAATTTTGGACAAAAAATGTAAGGGTGCATGGACACCCTGGCTTTAGAGCTCACTGCTGTCCAGCACACTATGGATGCAAGTTAGCGATTAAGGAGTTAATCTAAAGCTGATTGATCTTATCGATGGACTATTACTTGAGCTCTGTCATGCAGCTCTGCTGAATGAGCGCTATTAAGATGATAGCTTACGGAACTTGTCAAGTGTTTACATTTCAAAACAGAACCGCAATAATAGCCATTTTGCATTCCACGCCGGTCTCTGCTTGGACCGTTTCCCTTTTCTGTTCTGTTATGGCACCGCCATTTTTGTTTCTGTATCAACTAGCTTCATTTAAGAATGACCAGCAGCGCCCTCTTCTGAATGGTGGCCAAATTACAACACTAAAAGAAGGTCAAAGCAGACATTACAAATTAATCAACTGGAACTTATTTTAATCTAATAAACCATTAATCGACATTTGCATCCCTGTTGCAGACATCTTTTTTCAGTTTTTGTCAATATTTTCCCAAGGCTTTGTAGCCTTAACGCAAACACGACTTGTTGCGAGTCAGCGTTGTACCTGGCACTTGATGCCTGCCTGACTGCATGCGCAGGTCTCTGGTTCGCAGAAGCCCCGACAGTCGCAGCCGCAGGCCTCCCTGGAGAGCCGCAGAGCGTGAAGCTGCCTCTTCTCCTCCTTGTCGATGACCTTTGCCCCCACCGCCAGGAGGAGAGCCTGCCGCTGTTTGGAAGAGAACGGCTGAAGGTAGCTTCCGTCCTCCAAATCAGACTCACTAACATGAATGTCAGGGTCTCCACCCAGAACTTGATCCGTCGTCAGCTTCTCCGCTTCGTTTTGGTCAACAGCTCCGCTTATGATCAGCTGGAATCAAACACAGCAGCGGCTCTAGTTAGGAGAAACTTTGTGAGCGAGATCAGTGCAAAGCTGAGATCAAGAGCACTCACTTGGTGTTTTAGTGCCTCAAACCTCTCTTGAATTAGTTTCTCTCTGTGCCTCTCTCTGCGCCTGTTGCGCTGCTCCACTGCATGCTCGTCCACGGTGTACCTTCGGAGGGCGCTGTGTTTGCGCACCATGCCCAGGGTGGCACCGCCTCTGCTGGGCACACTGGTGAAGCCCTGGCAGCGGGGGAAGCTGAACACCGTCACCTGGTTGAAGCGCACGCTGTTCGGCCTTTTTGAGAGCTTCGGCTTCTTCAGGATGGGCCAAACTGGTTAGGTTTAAAAAAAAAACACCACAAACATTAGATGAAGCAGTGAGCGTTCTATAAAGAAACAAATCTGCAAATAAAAACAAAAATATATACCGCAAGTATCACCTATTAACCCCACAAACCTCATAGATTTCATGTGTGTAATCTAAGTTTTAACACTATTATCAGCATTATTAATGTATACTTCTCAGAACTTTTATGTCATCTCATTATCTTTATTAACAGAGTCGTGTTTTATTAGTCTTTCTAACCTACCTCAGCTCTGCTAGCTGAACATTTTTATTGTCTTTTCCATGCATAATATTGTTTTTCTCATTCTTTCTATTTTGTTTTTGTATTTGGTTGCCTCACCTTTTTATTTTATAGTATAGTAGTATACTTGGTGTCTGCAATTTCTTGCCAAAATGTTGAAAACTGTGTATCATTTTCCACTGCATGGTGGGAAATTTATTAGCACTGCGGTGCTAATAAATGGCAAGAAGATTCTCGGCTTCAGTCCCAGCTAAGGTTAGGAGAAAGTTCAAGGGTTATGAATCATTTTATATTGCATTGTAAATAAGCTGGCCATCCACAAAATTAGTGGTTCAGTTCAGCCTCAGATACATACAAACGTGTGTAAAGCTTACAATCACTATGCAAGCACAATTAAAATAAAAATAAAAAAATCTTTAAAAGACTGATGAAGATCAAGTCTGACTTTTACTGAAACCTTTGTAATTTCCAAAGAGGCCACTAGGGGGCGTACTATCAGTGCTTGGCTTCGTTTGGGGTCGACAGTTGAACACAAGTGAAAAGGAAATGCCAAGAAAGGCTTGTGTAAACAAGTTACCGATCAGCTGCAGAAAAAAGATGAACTTCTTCTTCCTTTTATTTTCCTCTGCAAAGTAATCAGACCCTCAGCGGTCTACGACAGCGTCCACCGGGTCAGAGTGTGACCTCAGCAACAACATGAAACACATCCAAGTCTGAACACCCCGCAGCAAAACGTGAAGAAAAGCGAGCCCAGCTGGTTGACTTAGTATCATCTGCTCTGTTTGTCTGAACACATCCAGGCTAAATCTGTTAATCCTCGACTGTGCTGTATTGGTGGTGTTTGTCCTGAGGAAGAGATTACTGTAACCTTTCTGAAAACATCTCCATAACCCCGGTGTTTGTTTCCACACCAGTGTCCACGCTGAGCCTCACTCTTCCCTAATTTTTTGTTTTTTGGTGCAGGACTAGCCATGCTTAGTTCTTAACATGATGGATTTAAATCTTCTTGTTCGTCTTGTTTATATTCGCTTTTTGTTTGTGTTTTTATTTCCTTCCTCTCTAAATAATCGAGTTCGCTTCTTGCTCTTGTGAGGATTACTTGGTGTCGTTTTGCTCTCCACAGGGGGAAGGAAGTAGTTGGGGTTTTATTTGTTTGGGAGTTTTATTTTTTGCCTTTTTTATTTATCATTTTAATATATTTTCACAAACATCTTTCGTGTTTAAATACGTCTGCAGTTCGAGATTGAACAGGATAAATTACGCCGCCGATGAGTGACGGCGAGAGCGGCCTCCTATCTACACGAAGCCATTTGATACGACTTGTTTAAAATGATCCTGCTATTCAAATTGATCCCACTACTTCTTATTGCTCAAGCAAATGATCTACGCTCTGCAGGGGCCGGTCCCTCTCTGCGCGTCTTATCTGCAACGGGGCTTAAAGGCTGGCGTTTTAACAGTCATAACTTCTGCTCCAGATAAGAGACAAGAACGCCGGTGAGGAAACGCGCCGATAAGGAAGGAGGTTTGCATTACTTGAAAGACGAGTGGAGAGGAACAAACGTGAGCGGGAGACTTACTGGGCGATCCGGAGACTGACACAGGACTGTGAGGTGTGAAGTCTTGGTTCTCGGAGGAGCTTCCCTCCCCGTCCGACTCCCACTCAGAGGAGGCAGGAGAGGAGAGGGAAGATGGAGAAGCAGAAAAAGAGGAGGAGGAGGAGGAGGAGGAGGAGTGAGGGGAGTAGCAGGGATTTTCCTCTACTTCTGCAAACTTCCTCTTAAGGATGTCTCTCATTGTTTGGCTGTGGTGGTTCCTAAACGTTCTGTATGAACACAGAAGAAACAAAAACACGGGTTTAAATAACTTAACATTGTGTTGTAAAAAATGTGCAGCCTAATAATGGAGGAGGAGTTTTTGGATTTCAAATGGAAGTGCTTCAAAGTCCTGAAAATACCAAAATTAGTATCCTGTAGCAAAACACACTGCTGCATACTTACTTCTTGTGCATTAATCCAAAACGTGTGTTATTTATTCTAGGATCTGCTATGCTTAAAAACTTTTAAAGATCAACGCTAATGCAAATTTTTGACACATGTAGCATCTGATAACCCCTCCTAAAATATATAGGTCCTAGCATTTATAGGACAAAAAAAAATTATTCACTTTGGGTATTTTGGGGGATTTTTTCATGTTGAAATTAAGTTGTATTTACAAAAATAATAACATTTTTAAGGGTTCAGTTTCAGAAAGCCAGTGAGGATTTGGTATTCCTGGTGAGAACCTTACCTAATGCTAGCATCCATGTAAAAAATAAGCATTATCTAATAACATATAGTATTTCTATGGTAAAGTTTAAATGAGCACTTTTTTTGTATGTGCTAAGGTGAGACTTAAAACTAAGGGGGAAAATAACCCGACTAATTAGCCAGCTAATATCAGCCTGTTCTAGCGTCTTTCGTATAGAAAACAGATTGATAAAATATGCAATATTCTGCACATTAAAGACAAATTACCACTAAATTGAAGAGGTGTTTCTTTTTTATTATTATTTTTTGCTTGTGTCTATTTATCAAAGATACAATGACACATTTATTTATCGAAAATATTATTCCAGCTGTAAAATTAATGTCACATAAGAAGAAATAACTGATGCCTTTTTGTTTGGAATAAAAACAGTTAGACCATGTTTTAATGTGTATATTTGTTTTTTTCACTGTATTTTTCGTCAAACTTATGATACTGTAACAATCTCATATCAGTGAACAATGGCACTAAATATGCTTTGCACTCTTTTTTTGTTTTTGCAAGTGACATTCAGGAATGAGAAGCACTTCCTGGTGGAGCCAGTTCCCAGCCACCAGTTTGTTTAGGCTAATTCCATCTTGATAGTGATTTACCTAGAAACCAAGCGTGTTTCACAAGCTAACTCGGAAAATCCTCCTCTCAGTTACAACTAGCCGAGCACTTAGGAGACTTAAAAGCGGCAAAGCAACTTCACGACTTTTCTTTCGTTTCCCTGCAGAGTAATTAACATTCCAGTGATTCCTTAAGTTTCTTTTTTCTTTTTTTTTTTTTTTTGTGAAGAATACATGGAAACGGAGCGTCCAGCAGTTGTGTGCTCAGGGCAGGGCGATCAAGAGGCTGCTATTTTTGGATACGAACATGGATAACGAATCCAAACAGGAGCGCTTTGAGGGAAACAGATCTTAGCCGAAGAGAGCGCTGAAAGAAAGGGCTGTCAGAGAACAATGAACGTTTTCCCACGGTGAAAGTTACTGATTGATGTTGGGCTGAAACAAAACAGACAAACTGATTTCCTAATGTAATGCAGCCTTAATTTGAACTAGATTGTCTGATTACACAATCACAACAGAGTGAAACATAAGGTCCAAATGTTGTTTTTAATTTACAACATTTCTTTTTTAATAATGGCGCATCATTCTGTTTGCTGTCACACTTTTGGAGAAAAAAAGCAAACGAAAACAAATGTACCGCAGTCTGACAATCTAATATGAGTAGAGATGCACTAATCAGGCTTTTTTTGGTATGTGGTTTTCTTTTAGGCCTGACTTCTCAATTTTAACTTTGAGAGATTCAAGTTTTTATTTAAAAAACACAACAACTAGAAAACAAGATTAGAACCTTTTATGCGTCAAAGCACATGTATTTATATGTATCTACAATTTAATAAACTAAACGTTGCTTTAAAATACAAGATGCTGGTCGAAAACGGTGGGAGGTCTTAGTTTTAGTGCATTTAAGAACTTGGCAAGTGTTCAGTGTTTAACTTGCACACAACCAGGACCGGATTTAGAAGAATAAGGGCTCGAGAGCTGAAGCCCGTTTTGGTGCCATATGCCAGAAAAAATAAATAAAAATCTTTCATTTATGTAAATTAGATAGCATTAATAGGTAGGCCTATAAATTTGATTGATTGGTTTAAAATGTCCGGTAAATACGATCACCTTAAAATATTTGAGTCAAGTTTAAATTTATATAAATCCAACACTAAAAAAAACATCACATGTGAAATGAGCATATAACTTTAAAATGTTTGTAAAACATACACAGCAGACACTTTTTTGGGGGGCGCCCCTCTTTCCTCCAAAAAGCTTGATGCCCTGGGCTACAGCCCTTGTAAGCCTTTTCTAAAATCTGGGTTATCACATCACCAATTCAATTTAAATTCCCTTTGGGATTAATGAATTATATTTGCATTTGAACTCCATTGAAAAATGGTCGACTCTAATCCGTGGCTGCTTGATTGTTTCACCTCTTAACAAATGTACAGCTTGTACAAAAGAGCTAAAATAGATACTTCACTTATCATAAAGGAAAGCATATTATTACGAAGCTCGGTATGAATTAATGGCCATTATCTTGCCATAAGTACTGCATAATAGGTAAGGCTTTCTGGTGACTTGAACCACTGTGTGTGCGTGCGTGTGTATTAACAGAAGACAATGTCCTGGATTCATTTAAAAAAAAAAAAAAGAAAAGAAAAAAGAAAAGAGGTGAAACAGGAGACAACTCAGCCAGCTTCTTTGGGAAGAACACTCAAACAGTGAAACTCCCTGCATGACAGTGTTTTTATCTCTCCTGCGAAACAAATGTTTCCACAGATTTAACACAAAAGAAACAGTGGCAGAATTTCCAATTAATACTGCGGCACACAGTAAGTGTAAGGACAGCCTCCTGTCCCAGTTCCATCCCATTTATTACATATCTGACAGAGCAGAAAGACTCGCTGCACATCTAGGTATCCACTGAGACCGCATCAATAATTTAAAGGTTCAAAGCAGCGGCAGCAGCACACTGTGCACATGCGCGTGCACGTGAACCAGAAGACCGACTGTCAATAAATTCATGTTCTGCCGACGTTACACTGTTACATTACTGCGAATTACTTCTTCTTCTTTCTTTTTTTCTTTCGTGTTCCCTGTAGGAATGTTGCGCGCATGTCACACTGGGTTTGCACTGAAGCAACGCAGGGGTCGTTTCCTGTTTGGCATAATAACAGTCATTAGGCAGCTGACCTCCTGACCTTTTCGCCGAGGAACACACACACACGCACACACCCACATACTGGGTTCATGTCAGCTACAATGACAACAGTGTTCCCCGCTGTCTGTACCCCACAAACACTGCTATGCCACAGGCTCCATTTAAAACTGGGCACAGTTCCAAAAAGACTGCTCTACAGCACCACAGTCATAAACTTCTTGAAACAAGAGGTGGAAGTTTCTATAAAGTTCATATGTTTATTTTAATCATAAAAACTGTAAAATTGCCAATAATGACCAATTAATTGCCCATAAATCATATTCACTTTAGCTACATATTTATTATTAAAACGATTAGGAAACTATGGGCTGAACAAATTACAAACTGTAACACTGAGGAATACAACCGCATGTAGATATTTTTTTGTAGGTTACTTACCATAAAGTAAAGATGAGCATGATAGTGAACCGAGGCTGAGACTGTCACGAAGTTACAGCTCTCGGCTGCCGTCGGACCAGCTGAGCATTTTGTTCTGTTTATGTGAAGCTGCACAGTAGTACTAGTGTGAATATGAGAGGACTGGCTGGGAGGAGCCAAAGACACACACTGGGTCAAGATAGTTCACCGTTCTGAAACCGCCTGGAATCTCGCACCTGCGCACAACCGCCCGGGTCGTTAGCTATGCTAACAACAATATAACAACAATACAGCTTTCTGTGTATCTAAGCCAACGATAAAATATTGTTAGACCTCAAAAACATTTTGACAGTTTAATCTTAATGTTAGACTTTAGCCAGAGCTAAAGAATACCGAAACCTTTAGATTTTTCGAAATTACATTTATCGCAAAGCCAGGTTAAGCGAAGCAGGAAGCTCCGCGCAGAGCCTCTTCTTGTTTGGGACATGTTCTTCTGTGAGTCTTCTCTGTCTGTCCTGATGCAGGCTGTGACACACGCAGAGGCGGTAGACACTCATGACTCGGTGCTGCCCACAGATTCCTGTCTGTTGTGTTCACACTGGAGCAGTTTGCGCCAGTAATGACGAGCGAGTAAATAAAGAACCTTTAACCCTCCAGCTGGTGACTGGGAAAAGAGCCCAGGGTTTATAGTTATCTCTACTGTACGCTTGCTTCCTTTAACTTAAAGTGAAAAAGAGGCTCACTGATATTTAGAGAATGTTAATAAATTTGTAGTAACGATCATGAGTGAAATCTAGCAATTTAAGTAGATAGAGAACAGCGCTTTATCTGTCAAAAAGGATTTTAACGGGATGGTTGGGTGACACACAAAAGCTAGAAAGTGTTTCAGGACTTTTTTTTCAATGACAGCTCTTCAAAATCAAAAGTGAAACATAAAAAGTTTTATATTCCTCATTATAACTTTTAACAATATCATTCATGTTTGCAAGCACCTACAGGCCCAATAAATTAGATTGACTAAAAAGTCAATTTATTTCAAGAACTTTATCCCTAATTGAAACACATTATATGGATTAATTGCACACAGACGGTTGCTTGAAAGCCTTTATTTCTGTTATGATGTTTTGCTGTTTTTTACAGCTAGTAAAAACATTACATTTAAAATTAGGATATTACATTCTAATTTATAACATTTTAAAAACAGAAATGTGGGCTTAACAGAAGTTTAATACCTGTTTAAAGGTTGAAATTTTGTATATCATATTCTAGTTTACCGAATATGAGCTGAACAAATATGAGCTGGGCTGCACAGTGGCGCAGTTGGTAGAGCTTCTTGCCTTGCCTTGCAGCAAGAAGGTTCTGGGTTCGATTCCAGCCCAGGGAATTTGCATGCGTGGGTGGGTTCTCTCCGGGTTCTCCGGCTTCCTCCCACAGTCCAAAACCATGACTGTCAGGTTAATTGGCATCTCCAAATTGTCCCTAGGTGTGAGTGTGTGTGTATGGTTGTTTGTCCTGTCTGTCTCTGTGTTGCCCTGCGACAGACTGGTGACCAGTCTCTCATCTGGAACGTGGCTGGAGGTAGGCACCAGTACCCCTCCCAACCCCACTAAGGGACAAGGGTGTAATGAAGATGGATGGATGAATATGACTGTATATGCTGAACGTACCCAAAAGCCACTGACTGGATATGCTTGACCTGCTTTTATGCATCCACATTTAACATAATATCCCAAGCAATCTGAACGACACTGTTTAATCATTTGCTGAAAATGGCAAAGAGCTTGACACAACTTCAACTTCTGCCTCTGTCTCAGTGATAATCCACATGAGACAGGACTCTCATGTCATCTTCAATCAGTCAATCTTTATTTATACAGCACTTTATACACCTAAAGTGACCAATGTGCAATAGGTATAAATTAAACATGGCCAGTTAAACAGATACACAAAAAACAAGAAAATGAAGATCTACTGATCTTCTACTGATAGTTGAGTGGCAAGGCGAAAGCCATCGTTAGAAGAAAGCAATAACAGATTTTACTTAAATGTTATCATTTATGGGGCTCAGAAAATATGTGGACTGTTGGTAAAGAAGTCCAGTTCGTTTATTATTCACATAGGAGACATGTCTGAAGCCCTCCAAACCTGTCATGAATCTGGTGATTAAGCACTTGTTTCTGGTGACACACTCTCCCTAGTATTGGTGCTGCTTTTTTGAAACATGATTCCTCTAACGCTGCCGTTCCAAAAACTCCAGGAAGTCTCCTTCGGCGAAGAGCCGCTGCAGATGGAAACACAGATTATGGACGTTGGTGTAAATCCGCAGCATCTTTTTGCTCAAAGAAATCCTATTTTCAGATTTTCGTGTTATGCTTTATAAACAGAAGCCAACGTGACTGACTGAAGTTTATTTATGCACATGACAGTGCCAGGGGGAGAAATTTCAGTGCAAACGAAAAAAAAAAGAAAGAAAAAAACTAGTGAGTGGAGAAAATTAAAGGATTAACATTCCAGTGCCTCTGCTTTTAAAGATAATCACAGGCTACTCTGCAGAAAGAAAAATGAAGCTGAACTCTCGAGAAGACAGACACAGAGTGCATCAGATAAACAAATGGATAGACAGATGAAGGGAAAGACTAAAACACCAAATGAGCCTGCGGTTTGACCTCTACGTCTATACGCCTCGCTCCGACAAGTTGAATAAAAAGAAATTGCTCTGGACGCCTAAGTATCTGTTAGTCCAAATACTCTGACCAGAGGAGGGACAGACAGCCTGCTGACCTCAGCTCTCCGTGTAAGTGTGTTACGAGAGAGTGACCCACTTTAGATGGGATCACTACAGTGCACTGCACTCACTTCGCTCCGCTGTCAGTGACCTGCACGAGGAGTAAACACCAGGGTGAGACAGTGGGAGGATCAGTACAGTGAAACAGCACAAACAGGTAGCAACACGCGGCTCACGGTGGACTTTTAGCAACACCGAAGCTAATCCACACCGTGCATCTTGGTGCGACTCACTCGTAGCACATGATCAAAGAGTTCTGTTAGGCTTTGAGACTATTTATAGGACAAGTGCACTGCCTGGACCAAAAATACATCTGTGCAATACAGTTGGAGTTTCCTGTTGCCCAACACCCTGTCACACTGTGACTTGCATGAGTCCTAATGTGTCAGGAAGGGGGTTGACGTGGGGGTGGATCCTTTTTTTAGCCTGTGCTCTTACAGCGCAAAGAGAACAAAAACGAGTCATGGTGGAAAATTAATGTGTTACTTCAGACTGCAGTGATAACCTGAATAGAGTTAGACCAGCAATGGCATATGTACAGTGATTGTTTTGCATATTAACTATATTAGCGCAACAACGAAAGTGTTAACTGACCCAGACGCCTGACAAGATTTCTTAAAATGTCTGTCAGTGATGTCACTGCTGCTTTTTCGAGGATGTTCGTACATCCTTAAAAAGTCTTAAATTTATGCATCTAAAATTAAGGACTTAAAATATCATAAATTTATTTTAAAAATGGAATATGGTCTTAATTACATTAATCAATCACAGGTTGCAGCAAGGCTATTAATCTTGTATGTGTACGTTTGTTTTTTCCTTTCTCGCAAACAGACATCTTCATTGTGTTCTGTGACTGGAGGCAGTCGAGGTCATAAACACAATAAAAAGAAGAATAAATATGTAAAAAAGTAAGCAAGTAAGTCTTTATTATATCTACTGTAAAGGCTGCTAGTAACTAGCTGCTAAAATACCTTTACCAGCTCGCTAGCCTATCTGCGTCTGTCATGGGTAATTGCAAATTTATCGGCCAACACTGCCCAAACTGGGTAAACCCCCCCAAAACTTTTAAGCTTGACACTACGGAGGGTTTTGCTGTGCTAGATTGTAAAATGAGGCGTTTTACAATCTAGCACAATCTGTGCCTTAAATTGACTGTAAATGTATGATCATTTTAAAAAGAAGTTTCAATCAAGTTGCCATTAAAAGTTAACTCTGACTTGCTGAAACCTGCAGACACCCTGTGTTTCTCAACACTGGGATACACAGATCTATTCAGTGCCTATTAATCCTATCTGCAACAAGAGCAAACCACAAGTGGGCTTTCAGTCCACATTACGTAACCTTACATTTAACCTACATTCTGGCTGCTGCTCAGGTTGTTGCCTGAATGCCTGCCTGGCTGTTGTAGACCGGTTTCCTCAGTCAAGCTGTGCCAGCGATGGCCCACATACAGCCACGTACCGACAAAGTCTGACAGGGCCTCGGGGCGAGTGAAAGCCTGCCCCAGTTCCGTTCCTGTTTCCTGTGAACGCGACTTCAGGGGTTTACCCCGCTTCCTGGACCACACCACTCGCCCTCAGTTTTCTCCCCAGGAAGCGTCGGGGTTGTTCTGTGATGGAGTCGGGGAAATAAAATTCCCTGTTGCCCCCGACACAACGGAGGGATGGAAAGATGGAGATTTCTAAAGGCTTCTGATGTCACACTTTAACAGTTGTCACCATGGACACGGAGCAGATATAAACCAAGGGTTTCTATTTTAGAGGCAATGTGATGAATCACCAGCTTGCTTCCATCAGCAGCATTGTGAGCATCAGTACCGTCATCATTTCATCATGGCAACATGAGTGTAATCCTTTGCATCACAGGAGAATAGATGAATAGATGCAGCCCTTTTCAAAAGCATTTGTGCCCCTTAAACTTTTCCACATTTTGTCCTGTTACCACAAAGTGTTTAACTGCAAAGTGAAAGAAAAATGGTGAATGATTTTCAAATTTATCTTAAAAAATACAATAAAATCTAAAAAGTATGGTGTGTTTTTTGCAACTTTCTTTTGGTGTATGCCTATACCTCTGCACGTCCAAGGGCTATATTTTTATTTATTTTTTTCTTTGCAACAAAGTTCAAACCCAATCAGATCGGATGGACGGCAGGTTTTACTTCTCACATTTTTTGCACCGAAAAATTTTTTCCCCAGTACTCGTAACTCATAAATGCAGCACAGCATCAGGATATAGATTTTCTGGACGCAGTGCACTTCTGTCATTCTGACAGTCGAATGATGTTCGGCAATGCCGTCAGTACTGTCTTCTTGTTATAGGTGGACACACTGTTTGTGTCCGTCAGCCGTAAATACACCACTGTTTCCAGAGGACAAATGTGACTGTAGACCAGCATTGGTTTCCATCAACTAGATTTAAAGGTCAGGCTCTAGAGCTCTTATTAAAGGGCATGTATTATTCAAAAGTCACATTTTACACATTTTCATGCTTCCATTTGGACCGCAACTTCTTAAAACAACATCCACTTGGTTTTTGGCAATAAGTTAAGTAAATGAGCCGTTTCAAAAACCTCCTGAATGTAATATCACAGATCAGCAAGCACTGCCTGTTACCTAGCAACCCTAGCAAAGCCCAGTCCATTACCTAGCAACCCAAGCGTAGCAGAAGCCCCTCCGGTTGGCTACTTTAACACTGTATGAGCTGTACAATGGCTGCTGGAAAAGACAAGTGGTTTGTTGTTGTCCAGAATCCACTTGCTGCATAATTGTTGGTTCTACAGGAGGCTCCACTTCTGCTTTTCAAAAATGTACGTTGTAAATTGCGCATGTGTTTGCCGACTTTTTCACATGCCAGTGTAAATGTTGAGTTGGGGGGCTTGGACAGCACCAGCTTATTTGGATTTAAAGTGACAAGACGCCCTAAAACAGCTCAATCTAAACTAGAGCTCAAAACCGACAAAAATGAGCAGACTGAAACCTTATTATTCAAAGTGATTTTGCGCAAAAATTGCAATAAACATGTTTTGAATAGCCCATACGTCTATTCTAACCTGTCCAAGAAAGCATAATATATCATCATTGAATACAAAAAAGCTTACATGTTATTGCAATTCTCCGCTCTTAAAAGCCCATTATAATTTTTTTCTGGATGCCTTTAAACGATACTTGAAAGCAAAATAATGCATGAGAATGTCTCTGTAGTTTCAAAATGTCAACAGATAAAGACGTGGATCAAATTTCCAACTAGTGACAGTTTAAGTGCTGTGACATCTGCCTTTGTTTGGTCTGAGGAGGTGGTGAAACCGAGAGCTTCCTGTGACTCTAATGGCTTGGACTGGATCTGTGCCAAGTGTATCAGCATCTTACAACTTATTCCCCCGTGCAACACGGCTTCATACGTTCACATAAAAGGCATCCATGCTCAGCTGTTGACTATAGACAGTTAATTGCATGAAGAAAAAAAAAAAAAGGCACATCTTGGCAGCATGTCCTTGCGGTGTAAAACACCATCCAGGCATCGCGACGCTGCAGAAGCGAGAACAGCTGCAGCCCACGTTCCAAAGTAGGTTACACAACTTAAAAACTTTCAACTGAAATGATCTTATCTGGCTGTACGTGAGCAGCTCAAGCTGAAACAACAAAGCAGCAGCATGAATGGGTTTGACACCCCTCCTCCAACAATGAGCCTCTTGTCAACAAGAGAGCCGCGGTGACCTTTCTTATAAACTTTCGAACTTGGACATGGGATGTATTGTGGGGACAAAAGGCATTTCCATCACACACACAAAACTGAAGTTCATCACTGATTAGAGATAAATTTGTTCCCTCTGTAGTTTATCTATGCACCTGCACTACAGAGTGGTGGAGTTATTAGCGTGAGCCTGGCTGTCAGTCTTAGTCTGGGAGCTCCTGTTTTCCCTCTGGCTCCCAGCACAGCGTGCTCTGCTCTCGGTGGCGCTCACATGCTGCCCCATGTGAGCCTCCTGCAGGAACATGCAGCAGCTGGAGGAAGGAGACCTGCTCTGTTGTCAGCTGTTTGAGCCAGAACTGACTGCTCTGTGAAACTGAGAGCGGGTGAGCTCTGGGTGACTCCCTCACCCCCCCACCTCAAATGTTCATTGCCCTTCTTCTTCTCCACTGCAGCTGGGAAAACACATGCAGAACAGACAGACAAGGAGTCTCTCATTAAGCTCAGTAATGGAGCCCCTTGTCAAGTAGTTATGTATTTGCTGGAGGCACCAATGCGGATCTGGAAAATAGAAATTAAACTTTTATGCTTGGGTTATCATTTATAGCCTTAAAACGGCTGTGAAGTGCACATCCAGGCACGTGGCATACAGAACAATAATAAAAAACCCCATGAAAAATAATGCTCTGTCTGTTAAACAATAACTTATCACTTTTAATGGGAGCGGTCATGTTGGTTTGGAGCCATCTCCTGGGCGATGAAGGAAACAACAACCATATGCTCAGTATCTTTTAATTAATTTATTTATTTTTTTGTGAATACTAAATTTTATTGCTGTCTAGAACAGTATTTTACCTCTAGGTTTGTTAAATCAACTATCTAACAAGAATAAATTACCTGAGAGAATATTACAAGTATTTTCTTTGTCAATTTTGTTGTTGAAGTTTAATGCAATTATCCCATGAAAACAAACAAAAAAAAAAACACAAAATGGCAAAACCCTGCATTTGTTCATATGTGTATATTAAAAAAAACATGTGTTTGTTCTTTATAATTTTTATCTACAGTTATTAAGAACCATTGCTGAATGTCCAAAGAGGCATCGCCTCAGTGTACCGAATATTGCAATGCATTGAAGATGTAAAATCTTATCAGGTACATTGTTTTATCATTAAATAGTCCCATTCTACGTGAACATGACAGATCAGTAGACAGATGTCTGAGCATTTTTCGACACCTGAACAAGGAAGGGCGTCTTCTGAAACTTCTCCAAGCAAAGGTTGAAAAGATGCTAACGAACCCAGCCCACAGAACATTCCTGAACAAACAGCCAAGAAACACAAATGACAGGTCAGGAAGAAAGTTGTAGAGAAGTCTAAAGCAGGGATACTCTACAAAATATTATCTCAAGCCTAGAACATCGTTTATAGTCAATCACCTACAGCAAAGCCACCAAGATGCTCGATGTAACTCTACGAGACTCCAGACGGGTCATTATGAACCATATATGTGTTTGAATAAAAAGGCTTGATTGATTGAAGTATTAGTTTCTAAAAATGTGTCTTTCACTGAAGAGTGGCACATAGAAAGTCACTGTCATGGAGTCACAAGAGGTTCCATTTGTAATTTTCCACAAGCTATATTGAAGGCAGAAAACATGAGGAAGACGACGCCCTCCTTAAATGAGAGCGATTTCTAACTTTTTAGCCTCCATCAATACATGATCCCCACTTAGGCTAGAAGCTAGCCTGGTAAAGCCCCTTGTACTTTACCAGGCCTTGCTTCAGACAGAGGGTCCGGACCCTTGGATATTCAGAGACGATAGCTTCCTGGGGGCGTGGACTACGTAGAAGTTTTAAACTTTACTCAATAGCTAACATTTTTCCATGATGTATGTAATGCGCCAGTTCAACGCTATGAAGCCTACCGGTTAACGCAGACTGAACGGCTTTGTTCACTTCCTCAGCTGCCGTTACTAAAACTACAGATGTGCTACAATTCTAAAACAATGCAGGTAATCAACATCTTCGTTCATGACTTCTCCTGTTTGCTGACTGCACCAGTAGAAATGCTACCAGAGGAATCCAAGTCAGAGGTAGAAAGTCCAGACTGAGCTGTAAAGCGAGATAATTGCACAGGAAGGCAGTGGCCAGGCTAGCTGGCTGCACGACGCTGTGATTTTCTTCAACATGGACATAGAAGCTAATCAGAGTTTTGCTAAATTCAATTGGGAATCTGTGCAAGACTTAAAAAGTTATGACCTCAGACACTGACATAGCTGGCATTGCAGAAAATGAATAGGCAAACTTGTAAGTCTGCAGATGTGCAAAACTAGTAAACACACACCACCAAAAGACTAGCAGCTCTAATTGCAGGAAGTATTCAAACGAACACCACACTTTTCAGGTTACTAATTGCAAAGAACCTTGAAAACCATAGCTTTGTTCTTTCTTTTCACAATTATTCACAATTATTCACAATTATTGGCCACTGCTCTATTACACAAAATGTTCTGACGTTTGTGGTTGTGGCGACAAAATGTGGATCAGATAAATTCATCAGGTGATGCTGTGATAAAAATAGTCATTTCCGTATGTTCCTGTATCACAAGGTGTGAATGGACTTTGGCCACCAGAAATTGCTGTGTCTTGTGAGAGATGCTCCAAAAGGCACAAATCAGACAGAAGGACAGCAATACACAAGTGGCTGCCTCGTCTTCTTCTTTGTCATCTTCCTCTCCTCAGGTATGAGCTTTTCGTTTGATTTGTCAGATAATTGTCACGTCATAAATGGTGTTGTAGCTGCATGCTTCTGGAAATGAACTTATACAGAACTTCTAAAGAGTTATGTAAATGTTTTTTTTTATTATTATTTATTTATTTAAAGCAGCATGGAGCTTTGTCTTTACTGAACTTACATCGAGTTTTTGGGAAAGACTAAATCATTCGTTGTTTGCGCAGTGAGATACAGGTTGATTTGCAGTGGAAGTGACCAACTTTGTAAACATTAACGGAGTCATATGACCGTCAAGAGTCTCAGCCTGTTACAGAGTAACTCCAGTAAACTTAAACCTGAGCTTTATGGTTGATTAGTAATGATTTTTGGGGGGATTTTCATTCAAGCAATCGATCAAAATGACATTGATCAGCTTTAAATGTATCAGTGCCTTGTTTGGAGCTGAGGGCATGATCGGTAGTAAAATGTTTGAACTCTTCTTCCCTCACTGGTAGCTGTTGGTAGAGACACTGCGATGGAGACGTTTGGCCTGAGGAGGACTCAGTCCCTCAAAAGTCTCTCCGGGACTCAGGAACGGTCATGGGTCGCATCATCGACAGCAAACTGGAACAGGAAGTCTGTCTCCCAGCTGGTGCAGCAGTAAGTCCACACTCGGCAAAGACATTCCTACAATCCAGCAAGTGTCAAAAACTAAATTTGCCTATTTCCTCCACCCAACAGTTACCAAAGCTGTGCAGACCTAAGGAGTTCAGAAAAAGCAGAGCAAGGATTTGAGGTAGAGCTCAAACGATTAATCGGATTAATCGATTATTGAAATTATTGTCAACTAATCTAATAAACAATTAATCGTTAACTGGAGTATAGACTTAGAAAAAAACTCATTTGCTAAAAGAACAACACCTTCAAAGCAGCAATTAAGCCAAAATTTTGAAAAAGATATACAGCTCACATTTAAGATAAAAAAAAACCCTTGTCTGTAAGGACCTTCCAGTCAAAACAATTCATAAGGAATACAGCTTGGCCCTGTATTGATTTTCAGTCAAGCAGAAAAGCTTGAACTTTTGACATGTTAACGTTTAAAGTATTGAGCTGCGGATGCATCTTTTATTACCAAAAATCAAGTGTTCACTAAAGGAATGCTATGTAAAAATAAAAAATTTTAGGCAGTAAAATGTTTATTTTGTCATTTAAATAATGAATTGAATTATTTGCCATTCTAATGTATTCCTAAATACATTGAATAAAAAAGGTTAAGCGATTAAGTGGAAAATCAGCAGAGTGTGCCAATTCATTTGATCCAACTAATCGATTATCACAATTATGAATAGAATAATCAATTACTAAAATTCGCTGCAGCGCTAATTTGAGGCTAGAATCTCATTATTGCGATCACATAAGGTACCAAAAAAAAAAAGAAAAAGAAAAACACCTAAAAATCATGGCGTGTCTTCAGGAGTCAGTCCCCTGTGTGGACAGTCGTTGGAAGAAGCTGGACAGCAGGGACTCTGGGAGCTTCTGGACTAATCTGTCCAGGAGTCGCTCCATGGACTTCCTCCCGCAGAGAGAGACTTCCGGCACCAGAGCTCTGCGGGCGCTGTTCGAGTCCAAGGCCAGCCTGCAGCAGGACTACCACAGCAGCCTCGGGCTGAACTCCCCGTCCATAAGCGTCGGTAAAGCAGCTGGAGACTGTCCTCTGCAGGCCTGGAGGAGCTACAACACCTCTCCGAAGGAAAATACAATTCAGGTAAGAGACGGTGGCTGTTGAGAACATATGGAGCTGGCCAAAACAAAGTAGAGCCTACCTACCTGAAACAGGTTAGGTTAGGTCTATGGGCTATACAAAACATGTTTACTATTTTTTCTTTTTTTTTCACAAAATCATTCTTAGATAACAAAAGTTTTAGTCTGCTCAGTTCTGCCTGTTTCAGGGTGTCTTTTCACTTTAAATTTAAATCAACGTTTACACTGGCACAAAATGGCTGCAAACAGATGCGCAATTATACAACGGTACATCTTTGAAAAGCTCTATAGAGCTTCCTGCACAACCAACAAGAATGCAGCAAGTTTTTTTTTTCTAAACAGTAAGTCAGTGACAAAACATTTGTCTTTTCAAGCAGCCATTGTACAGCAGTAAAACCAGGTTACCAAACGGTCTTGCGCCGCTAGGCTGGGGTTGCTAGGTAACAGTGCAGTGCCCATCGAATGTAACTCAGGAATCGTGAGGTTTTTGAAATGACTCATTTTCCAGACACCAAAAACATGAACTTTTTGCCAAATAACAGCATAGCCTGTGAGCGGCCAGCTGCCACGACCGACTCCGTCTTTGACGTGACAGAGCAGACACACAGGGTTAAACACAGAAGGACAGAGACAGGTGCGTCATCTATAGAAAGAGGACATGAAGTTATGGGCAGCAATAGGTCAGCTGTCAGCGCCCAGGAAGGTGTCACAGCTGAACAGAAACACCAGGCAAAAATGGAAAAAGAGCATGAAGCTAACATCAGAAATAACAACAAAATTGGAGAGTAGTAGGAGAGTGTGGGCCTCCCAACAAAAGAACCAAAAAAGACACTTTCTTTGATCATGGATGCAATAAGAAACTGTCTTTTTACGAGTTTTTTTTTTTCATAAGTTCTTATGCAAAATCCACTTTTAATATCTAGAACAGGCTTTTAAAAGTAACTAGCTTCAAACTATGCTAGCTAAATTTTTTCAGAAAAGGCTGACCTCATTCTACAATGTTGTTTTTCTTTCTTTTCTAATAGAGAATTCATTTTGTTCTAAAGAGACTTTTAGTGTACTTTTGTTAGCTTTCATAATGACACATTTTATGTAGCACATATTTAGTAAATAATTTTTTGCAGCTCCAGGCAAGTTTTATTTTGTAGCATCGGGGACAAAAATGTCTCTTTGGATTGAACATGTTGCTGAACCCTAAATTAGGATAGTCTAAGCCACTCTAACTAACTATAAGTTTAATAATAAAAAAACCTTTAGGCTTAATCTTAATAATAGACAGGAAGTGAGATCAGAACATGAATGACAGATTAACTACACTTCTTGTCCACCCACAGAGAATGACCCAGGTGGACGGTCGAAAGGCTCCGAATGGCCTCCCAGAGAGTTACAGACACACGTCCAGACACTCACAAGGTGAGCGGAGCCATTTCATATTGTCTGTATCCTCACTGACATCTAAGAAGACAGGCGGGATCCGTGTCTGAACCCCCTAAGAACCATGATTTATATGCATACCTGGGTGTGTCAGTGTGCAACCAGCTGCCCCTTCCTTTAAAATACAGTTAATGTGTCTGTTCTTGGAAATATGGGGGCACAACAGCGCTTTAATATCTAGATTTACTCAGCGTATCAGACAGATCTATGTTTAGATTTCAGCATAATCCACCTTAGTGAGATTTAAAGTGTCATGGGGTGAATCTTGAAAAAGGTTGTCGAGCGATGACTCCTGTGCTGTTTTCATGGGGAAGGGGGAAAAGCTAAATAAAGACAAGGATGTTGTGGTGTAGGTACATAGCTATGTGTCCTGCACATAGGCTCAAGATAGGAGTGAGGCCATCGCTGACAGCTCTGTCCGTCATGCAGACCTTGGCCCTGTAAGCAGTGGGACTGATATTGCTTAGGTACTCTGACGTCTTTGCCCTGCGATGTTGGTAGTATGAGTAAGGGAAAAGCAGAAGGGTGAGTGGGCATTTAAGGGCATGATGTGCTGTCTGAAAAACAAAAAACATAAAAAAATTGGGATGTTAAAAATTCTTACCAAAAACAGGAGAAAGGTATCCTTATTCAGGACCTGCTGAACGTATTCAGAATGTTTATTTGATCTATTTTTATCAATGTTCCACTTTTTTAATTTTTCACAACTAATTCTTTTAACTAGTTCCTTTTTTCCCCAGGTTTGTTAGCATCTGGATAATGATTTGAATTAGCTGTAGGCTTACAGCTAACCAAAATACAGTTCAATTCCATTGAAAAATAATCTGTTTATCCCAAAGGGAAAATAAATATTGTTGTAACTCATATTAATTCAAAAATATTCAGAGTTATTGTAGATGGTGATGGAAGCTCTCCTGTAGCAGTCTGTGTTACAGCGAATTTGAAGAAGACTGATTAAAAAACACTGTTTTTCTATAACGTCTTTGGAATTCATATTGCTCTCCGCCCTCGGAGAGCAATATATCACTATGCTTGATCTATTTTGTAAAGAGTAACTTCTAAAAATTCCACCTTTAGAACTGGAAAGCTGATAGGGTCACACCCGGAAAGACTTGCAGCTGTAACTGCATCAAAAGCTGATTCTACAAAGAGTCGACTCAGGGTGACATTGTGTTGATCTGTCACATTCAATCCTGATAAAATACATTAAAACCTTTGACTGTAATATTATAAAATGTAACGAAACTCACACAACGAATATTTTTGTAAGGCCCTGAATGTGTCGGACCGTTAGTAGCCTCGACCACTCGGCCAAAATAGAGCCTTCCGTGACTTCCCGTGTGTTATTTTAACATGCTCCCCCCCATCCACCACACACACACACACACCCACCAACACACACACACACGGTCCCACCCAACGCCCATAATAGTGGGTGACAGTGTAGCTGTGGGAAAGGGAGGTGGTGGGGTGTCCCAGTCTATCAGTGACCAACAGGGGTGACTGAGTCAGGCCCGTAGCAGCAGCCAGGCCACTGTCCCAAAATAGCCAAAGTTCTAACGCTGGGACAGATAAAAATCAGCTGTCCTCGAGAGCTCAGGACTAGAAAGGTTCAGTCAGCGGCTCGCAGGAAGAGAGGAGACAGGCTGGGCGACACGTCGCAGGAGTTTGAGCGTTTAGATAGCAGAGACACACGGGGAGATAACGGTGAACACGGCTGGCCAGTGTTTCTGTAAGTACATGTTCAATTAGACTGAATGGGAGATGATGATACACAGATGTGAATATGTACCAAGAGAAATTATAAAAGAAAAAATCCTACCAATTGTGTTTTTGTTATTTGGCCCAGGATGCTGATGAAATACTTAGTGGGAAGCCGATTTATACAATTTCTGATGTACGTTTTGCTGTGTTACCCAGTTTGACCAGGATTTCCTTCTCTCAGTCTATGAACCATATAAGACATGAAAATGCAGAATTTTATCTTTAATTAGTTAATGATTATTCTACTCCTCCTATTAATGAATACAAAGACTGGCATTAATCAGATATTCAGATAACATTAATCAGGGCTAGTGTGTTATCTAATCCTGACGATACTGGGGATGCACTGATCAGCGTTTTGTGGCTAAATTAGAATCTCTAGTTGTCGCAAAACTTTTACCTGATTCTGATCTCTTTGTACTGTAACACTCAATAGGAGCAGTAGCATAAGAAGATAATTGAACAATGCAGGAAAGTATTTTTTCTATCCTTCCTTTGTTGAACTGTCATGGATTACTTTTTGGAAGAAGCAATGTCATACTGTTGTGTGAGAGCATTGCCTGTAAAACAGGGTTACTCTATAATTTTAAAACAAGAAAAACATTTTGTCATCATTGACAGTTTAAGCTATCTTTAACATAGCACAATAGCAAATAGCCCAGCATGCTTAAATTAACTAGCATGCTTAAAATGCTAGCTATGTTTATTGCCTTGAGAATGTAGATTGCTACCGTCTATTTCCATTTCCACAATAACAATGAAACAGGTCAAGTTTGCTGTTCTGTATCGAGCCTTCCTGTTTTCTATTGAAAGTCTTGCTCTCTCGCAGCTTGAATGAACTGTAGACATGCTGTAGAAAGTTCAATTTCCCTTTAAATTTACTGCTTCTTCCCAACTCATGTTAAGCACCTCGCTATCTTTGAATCCTCATCCCTCAGCAAAAGCTTTCACATGTAAATGTTTTAGGTCGTGGCTTTCTGTTGATGTTCATTTACTGTCCCAACCAGCAGGTTGATGTTATTGACAAGTTTTGGACCAGTAGGTCACAGAGTTGGGTAGTAACTAGTTACATTTAGTCAGTTACATTTACTTGATTAACATTTTGGAAAAGAAGAAAAACTTGTAGGAGTGTTTTTATGACGCTGTACTTTTTACTTTTACTTTAGTAATTTTTTATGATGCGTCACTATTTTTACTTCAGTAAAATTTCTGGATTCTCTACCCACTATTAGTAAGTTCACTGAATGAAGAACAAACATGTTTTAACCAAAAATTGACCACAGACTCAGACACGCATCTGCAGTTTTTGTTCAATTTGTATCATTTGTCTTTATATTGAAAGAAATTGATTTGGAAAAATGTTTCATTTGCCCGATTTTGTTATTTTTGCAATTGTGTCACCTATATTAATTATTTTCATTTTGGTCTTTAAAATACCAAAATTTCCACATAACTTTATATTTTGAACAGTTAATACATGAATAGACTTTTTAACAAATAATTGTTTAGTCTTACTTGAGTAATATCTTCAATTGCTTTTTTTACTTATATTTAAGTGAAAATATGTTGAAGTAGTACTACTCTACTTGGCTTCTCTTTCCACCTCTGGTTGGTCAACATTCATGGCCCAATTAGGCTGAAAGCTGCAGATTTTGTTCATTATTTGTGTAGATGTTATCTTAAAGTAAGATGATTAAAGTAAGAGTAGTAAAACCCAACTTTGCTTATATTAATGGGATCTATACAGTGGTATGTTATGTATGTGTTAGATAGTGAGGAATCCCTTCAACATGAGCAGTTTTTTTTCCTTAGTGTTAAGGATTTTACTGCAGTCTGTGAATGTGGCAACAATCCTGAACAGCTGATGGCGGGGAAGGTGGTGAAGAGCAAATAGCAACTGCATTTCACCGCCATTTGCACAGCCGCCAGTGGTCAACACCCACTCATCAGTGTGCCACTAATAGCTCCTTTCCAATTCCGGGGAAATGGGTGTAAAAATGTGGAAATAACGTAGAATGTGCTCAGATTTCCTACAGTCCCTAAAGCCATCAACCTTTTAACCTGTATTGATTTGATACCAAGATGTTTTGTGAACACACCGGCGATGGGTGACCTCAGAGTTTGTGGGCCAGGATTTCAACACGCAAGGCCTTCGGTGACTTCATTCTTTCTGTCCACTCATGTATGAAAATGGTTTAAGTCCAGGCTCGTGAGAGGCGCCAGCTCGCGGGTCCATCCTTTTGTCCTGTGAGGGTTTAATGGGTGACAAGCGAGGTGTGTTTCAATCTGGCCATTAGTTACACATGAGTGGTCTGTGCAGCACCCCTAGTTGTTGGACTTTAAACTTACGATGATGTTTGATCTGTTTCAGTTAACTAAAATTATTTGGTATAAACATTTAAAGGTAACACTTTGAATTCAGATTTTTGAAGTAAGTTTCTGCTGAGAGTAGTTTATGCTAATTTTATGGAGCTTTATGGTGTTGTCACATGTTCATTCATCAGTTTATTACACAGAAGCTAATAATAATGTATGCAGGAGGTGGTGCGCATCCAAACATCATACTGTGTGAAACATATAATGAAACATCCGAAGCAGTTCTGGTCAGAGTACAGACCTACCAGGAACTGAAGCAAAGTAAAAAGCAATGAAATATACTGAATTACTTTTGTATTCATTGCAACGGTGGGTAGAGTATCCAGACATTGTAGTCAAGTAAGAGTAGCACTACTTTAACATATTGTTATTCTTGTGAAAATAAAACGCAGCTGTCCGAGAAATTACTCAAGTATTTAGTAAAAAAGGCTTCTCATGTCCTGAGTAACTGATCAGTTTACATTATAGGATGGACCAACATTTCCACATACAGTTACGTGGAAATGTTGGTATTTAAAGACCAAAGTGAAAATAATTGATATAAATAGCATAAGTACAAAATAACAAAATCAGGCAAAAGGCCCATTTTTTACCAAATCAATTTCTTTCACTGTAAAACTTATGAAATTTGCAGGTGTGTGTTTGTGCCTGACAATGTTTTGGTTAAAAGAAGATTCTGGCCGTCTTCATTTAGGAAAATTACTCGCAGTGTCCAGAATTTTTACTCAAGTAAGAGCAGTGATACTTTATAAAAAATTACACAAGTAAAAGTAAAAAGTACAATGCCATAAAAATACTCCTACTAGTACATTTAATCCCCTTAAAGTTACTTAAATAATTGTAGCTAGTTACTACTGAACTCAGATCCATTGTCTGTTCTTTTTTTTCGGTTTTGCACAGGAAAATAATTCATCCTCCTCCTTAAATAACCAAAAAAAGCATATTTGACAGTTTTCTAAGGGTTCATAAATTAGATTTGCATGGACCGAGATCTTTTAAGACGTTGGAAGTACATTTTGGTCTCTGCCCCCATCAAACCAGTTTTAGCTTCAGGCTCCAGGTTCAACTAAACTGGATTCATGCTGTGCAAAGAAGACAAGAGAAGTATCCACTGCAGACAGGATATTACTTCTCACAGCTTTTTGCACGACCTCTCCTAAAAAAGCTTGAATATCAGTTTATCTCAGTTTGTTGTGCCTTTTCTTATAGCGACAGGTTACAAATTCAGCTGTTGTGTTTTTAAAAAACTGAAGATCTCATTGTAAACTAACAACATCTTCAGGTGCAAAAACACAACTGAAATCTTTTCTGGGATTCTTACGAGGTCAAGCGGTTGCATTCCTCAGGTCAGGCGCTAAACAGTGGCGGCAGAGAGCACACACTGAAAAATGTGGGTCACTCCAGCTGAGCTAGCAGTTGTTGTTTTTTGTCCCTCCTGAGCTTCGTTGACAGTCCATGGCATGCAGTCCGGTGAGGGTCTCAGGGAGCAGGAACGCTGCACGGGCATATTTAAGATCAAAGTCTTCAGAAGAAGATTTGCTTAGTAAGAAATACTCTTATTTTCACTAAATGATGCAGAATGCACAAGCTTTTGTGAATCCATCTGAAGCTGCAGCAGAGATAAGATGGATGCCGTTGTCACCATGACACCGTGAGGGGAATCCAAAAATAAAACCTGTCATCATGAAATGTCTCACAGACCAGAGGCACAGACCATCGCCTGAGTTTTATCCAACTTTAAAGTGGATGTCTAAACATCTAAACATCGTAATTCAAGATGAAAATAAAGTTGATGTTTTTTTTTCTCTGCAGATGATAAATATAATCCATCACTGAGCAAAGGAGGCACTTCACCAGGACAATCCAGAGATAGGATATCTACTTCCTCCTCAGTCAAAGACAAACTGGCTCTATATCTGTCGAGAACAGCGGCCATTGACTTTGTGGGCGGCTCAGAACAGCCAGTGAGTTCTTGAAACGCTTCTCATTCCTCCCCATATAACAAGGGCACTGGTTCCAGGAGAGAATCATTAGAACAACCCAATGATTTTTAAACTACATGTCTGGCTCACATTTATTGTGTTTTACTATCCTGAGTTGTTCTTTTGTGTTCAGCAGGAATTCAGAGGAACTCCACAAACGAAGGCTAAAACCAGCAAGGTAGTTTGTCATTTAATTCACATCCCTTATTCAGTAGTATGTTTCCTCACTAATGTGTGCTGTGTTTTTTTCCCGCATGACATATTAAACAACATAAGAATAAAAAAAAAACATTTACTTAATACAACAGAAAATCAGAAAAGGTTTTTAATCACAAAGCATGTATGGTAGCTTTGTTATTTTGCATGGACAAGAAATATTATTGAATAAAAACGCAAACTTAATCTGAAACTTAAAACCATGGAAAGGATCATTTTCATATTTGGAGATTTTTTAAAATCAAATTTTTAATTCTAAATGTACTTATATGTCTTTTTGCAAAACCTAAAAGTCCAGAAAGTACATTTGAATTAAAGGTAAAACTTAACAAGTATATTTGTAGCTAATGAACCAAATATCATAAATAGGTAAATATATAAAAGAAGTTTCCAACTGTCTTATGTAGCTTTATTAAAGAGACATGATACTAAGAAGACAGCAGGTTACCCTTGAAATTTTATGAAAATTAAATGAAACAAAATTTTCATAAAATTTCAGTTTATAAAATTAAAATGAAAAGCCGACATAAATTACATGGAGAGATAAAAAGAAAAAACCTTTTTGTCAAACATTTGTGTTGGATCCATATCTGATTTGGAGACCATCTGATCTGATTTGAATTCGGTTTAAAGATCAGTGAGCTTTCTTTATTTAATCTATGAAATAAAATGTGGGTGAAGCATCCATTAGTTAAAGCACAGGTGTGAAACTGAAGGCCCGGGGCCAAATCTGGCCCGTCGTAGCTTTTAATGTGGCCCTCTAGACCCCACATTGCATCAATAAGTCTGCAAAATTCACGCAAAATCAACAAATTTGCATATTTTTTTCTAATTTTACTGCACATTTTCTCAAAATTGGTTGAAAACATTGGATTGAAGTGACTGCTCAGCCTTCAAGTTATAGTCTGCAACTGATCTGGGGAGTAATAAGAAGTCACATTCAACATCACATATTAGCACAAATATAAAAATTTCTTACAAACATTTCTAAATTGGCAAAAAAAAAAAATCTGTAATTTTGATTGCAAAAAAACCCACGAAAATAAATCACAAAATGGTGGAGGAACAGCTTTTTATTGATATTTTAACAGTTTAGCTGGTTTTGTCAATATATTCTGGCACAACCGGCCCTTTAAAAACATTTAGATTTGATATGGCCCAACATGAAAATGACTTTGACACCCCTGAGTTAATGCATTTAAGCCAAAAATATTTTATTCCCTCTGCAAATATAGATTTACCAAAAGTATTATCCGACCAAATAGTTTGATGTCTGACTGGAAATGAGACTGGCATCCATCAAAAGACATCAAAGTAAAAGGTGTCTTAATTTAAAAAAGAAATAGAAAAAACACATGATTTATCTTTGATTGAGAGCTCTGTAGTCTTTAAGGTCGGAAGGACTTCATGTCATCACCCTAATCTTTAGCTCACTCCCGAGATTCTACATCAGGTTCAGTCAGAAGAAACATGTTGGTAACATGAAAAGATTATCTGCCAGGGCCACATATCATTTCAGGCTTAACTATACAAAAAAGACATGAAAAAAAAAAAAACCCAAAACAAAAAAGTCTATTTTGGTCTCAAAACCTCAGATATGGCTTACCTCCTGTAAGTCATATCTAATGTTCTGGATGTGTGTAAACTGTGCCTACTAACAACTGTTGAGTCTATTCTTAACTTTGGTGTGATAGAAGATGGTTTGCTGTGAAAAACTACATATAAACATAATAAAAGGTAAAGTATGGCTTCCATAACTACATATATATTCTCAATATATTTATTTGTAATACAGTTTTTGATGATTCTAATATTTATACTGTTCCTTCTGTCTTTTTATGTATTTCAAGATGGCTGATGCAGAAAGGAAAATCACAGTTTCACAACTGTTTCATGAAGAAGATGACTTGCCTCCTCTTCCACTTCCTCCTGTCCCACCCAGACCCTTTGACTATGAAGGGCCAATGACTCTGAGTAGCCTCCCTTTGCCTCCACCTAAAGAAACCTTCTCCACGTTCTACCAGCAACGGCAGAAGAGTGAGCTGAAGAGGCTCTACAAACATATCCACCCCAACCTGAGAGCAAGTCTTGACGACGCTGTCGATGATGAGATAATGCAAGCAGTGCAGGCAGAAAACACTCAGGCAGACGCAGCTTATCAAGGAGAAGTTCAGTCCATGAGGTGGATCTTTGAGAACTGGACTCTCGACAATATCGGAGATCCTCACGAAACGAAGAAACTCTTGGATACAGAGGAATTAAAAGGCGGAGATGTCAGAAGCACCTCTACGATGTTTGAGCACATTGACAGCACCCAACACATGGCAACTAAAAGACAAACGTGTGTCAAAGGGGATGTGAGAACATCCACATGGTTGTTTGAAACCCAACCTTTAGATGCTCTCAGTAAATCCAAAGCTGGCGAAGGTGAACTGGTAGAGGCCCTTCTGAAAGAACCTATTCAGTCTGGTGATGTAAGAGGGACTCGACTTCTTTTTGAGTCCAAACCACTGAGCGACTTGGGCCGATGCAATTCCATTGAAGACCGTAGCGTCCTGAAACTGAAATCTGAGCTTCAGGAGCAGAGAGGCGATGTCAGGAAAACTTTGAAGCTGTTTGAGACAGAACCTTGCTGTGCCATCAGAGACAACAGCGGCAATATCCACGAGATTAAATCCATCTGTAGGGAGGAGATCAATAGTGGCAAACTCAACACTGCCCGGTGGCTTTTTGAAACCCAACCTTTGGACACAATCAATAAAGGAAGTGATGGAGTGAAAATCATCCGGGGTATATCACTGGAGGAAGGGCACAGAGAAGGCGTCGACCAGAAAAGGTGGATGTTTGAAACTCAGTCATTTGACACGATTACAGAGGCTTCAGGAGTAGATACGTTTTATGGAGTAGATGCCGGCAACTCAGGAGAAGCTAATGTTGTCAACAAAAAGAAGCTGTTTGAGATGCAACCCAGGGCAGCCCCAGGAGAAGTCTCTCTGGAGAGAGAAGCAATCATCGGGGGAGATGTCAAGTCTTCAATGTGGCTGTTTGAAACTCAGCCCATGCAGGCGCTCAGTGACAGCTGCGAAGCGGGGCGTCTGAAGAAAATCAGTCTGTCAGCTGAAGAACAAGGGGAAGTGAAAGGCAAAAAGCTCATGTTTGAAAATGTCAGCTTTCAAAAGAATACTTTGTTTAAAGAACAAGAGATTGAAAAGGGGGATGTGAAGGGGTTCAAGCAACTTTTTGAGACGATCCCCTTAAGTCAAATTGCTCAGCTGGAACAGCAGATGGCTGAGAGGCAGAAAACCAACAAGGCAGTGATGGAGACCAGCCCTCTATATGCAATAAAAGATAGTTCTGGAAACCTTCATGAGGTCACAACAGTCAGCCGGGAGGAATTTATCAAGGGGAAAGTCAAAAACTGCAAGTGGATGTTTGAAACCACGCCTTTAGATCAGTTGGCAGATGGAAAAGACGTTGAGATTATCAAAGGCATCACCAGACAGGAGGACACTACAGGTGATGTTAAGACAGCAAAGTGGCTTTTTGAAACCCAGACCATTGATGGAATCCACTGCAAATTCAATAAAACAGAACAAAGCTCTTCAGCTGAAAAGGAGCCTTGCAAAGGTGATGTCAAGACCTGCAAATGGTTATTTGAGACACAACCGATGGATATGTTGTATGAGAAAATGGAAAAAACCAAGGATAAAGACGCTGTCGACACAGATGTCAAGTCTATGACTTGGCTTTTTGAATCACAACCCTTGGACACCATCAGAGATGGTGAGCCGAACAGCTTGAAGCTGTGCAGCACTAAGACAGACTCTGTCAAACCAGAGTTTGCTGTTCAGACATTCAAGCATCTATTTGAAACAGAAACTTTGGATAGGATAAGAAAAGAGTCAGATGCAGAACAAAACTTAAGATGCATCAGCCAGGTCAACTTTCAGTCAGGAGATGTGTCACGTGTCAAGGAACTTTTTGAGTCCCAATCCCTTGATGAAATTGGGTCAGAAATCATTTCTGATTTCCCTTCTGCTGAGGGACAGAAGCAAGTTGAACATGTTGAAAAAGGTTCAGTGCATAAAGTTACATGGATGTTTGAGAACTGTCCTATGAACAAGATTAATAGAGACCAAGATGAGCATGGAGTAAGCATGGAGGCAGTTGGAGTTCTTGAGACTGGAGATGTTCAAAACAAAAAGTTTGTCTTCGAAACCTCTTCACTGGACAGAATCCAAAAGGAACCAGCTGAGGAGAAGTCAGTGTCAGTGGAAGGCCTTATGGGCAATGTTGATGTGAAATCCAGCACCATGATGTTTGAGTCCCTGCCTCTCTATGCCATCAGAGACAAAGAAGGGCAGTTTCATGAAGTGACCACTGTCAAAAAAGAAGAGGTCATGAGTGGTGACGTCAGAGGGGCAAGGTGGATGTTTGAGACAAAACCACTCGACGCCATCAATGCAGAGAATGAAGTTTATGTGATTCGAGCTGTTACACAAGAAGATGTCAAGAAAGGGGATGTAAAATCAGCCAGATGGAAGTTTGAGACGCAACCTCTGGATTCCCTCACTGAACGAGATGAACCTCCTGTTTTGGTCACTGAAGACTTTGGAGGCAGCAGTGTCCAGCTGAATAAGCACATGTTTGAATCTGAGCAATCGAACAAAAAGTTTGTGAGAATGGTTAGTGTCACTGATGTTCAGCGGGGAGATGTGAGGACCTCCACCTGGCTTTTTGAGAATCAGACCCTCGACAGTCTGAAAGGCGAACCTCAGGAGCAGAGTCCAGTCAAAACAGTCCACAGAGAAGACAGCCAGAAGGGAGATGTGAAGCGCTGCACATGGATGTTTGAATCTCAGCCACTGGACAAGATCAAGGAGTCCAAAGATACCTCAGCCCAAGCCACCGAGGAGATACCCAAAGCTGATGTGAAGTGTACTACCTGGCTTTTCGAGACCACGCCACTGGATAAAATCACTGCCAACAGTGTGGCTGACACGCTTTCATACTTGTATGAAATCAAATTTGTCCACTCCAGTGGCATAATAATAGAAGAAAATGAAAGGAGGCATGTTAACATGGCAAAATACCTCCTTGAATCCAGCAAAGGTGTTCAAATTCAAAAAGAGGACATTGTTGCTGGCAACATTAGAAACATCATGTTGCAACTTTTGCTCAAACCAACAATCAAGCCACAAGTTACTCTTCTGAGAGAAGTCGAAAAGGGTCAAATCAACACCACTGTGGTGGAGCTGCCGGTCTTTGAGTCAACGGCAACTGCCAACATTGAGCGAGATCGAAGGATACAAAACATTGTTCAGATGATAGATGACTTGCTTGTTCAGGACAAGAATTCCAAAAAGGGAATTATAATGCAAGAGTCTGGAGAGGAAAGAGGAGAAATGTCAGTTTTTTCTCTAATCTGCAATAGTGAGATCAAAACTGAGAGTCATGTTATGGAAAGGGGAGACGTAAAAACTACAATTGGAAATCTCTTGGCTACTGCCAATAATCAGAGAGCTGCAACATTGTGTAGAGTGGATGAAAATGAAAAGGGCAATGTGAATTTATACAAAAGCTGCATTGAAAAAGGAGACCTTCATTACTTGAAGAGTCTTCATACTGAGGAATCTGAATTTGAAGCTGCTTGTGGCCTTTTGATGAAGGAGCAAGTTGAAACAATTCAGGGGGGTGTGCAGGAAGCAAAGAGAAGCCTCTGCCAGCAAAAAGAGCAGGTTGAGAGAACCGTTTGTGATGTTTTGCCAGGAGATGTAAAGAACACCAAGAAGGTTTTCTCGTCTGAGCCCTTTGTCAGTGTTGATTGCTGTATTCCAAGAGAAGAAATAATCCCAGGAGATGTGTCATCAGCAAAGCAACAACTTGCTGCAAAGCAGCCTGTGATTGTGGACAAAGAGGAAGTTGTACCCGGAGACATCAAGGCAACAATGGAATCATTAGAGCGTGCAAAACAGCAAAGCATGAGCGTGGAGAGGGAGATGATTAAGCCCGGGAACATCTATGAAATGGACTTGTCAGCTCATGGTCCTGTAGACGAAGGAAGCCAGCCACAGAAAGAAGTGATTGTGTCTGGAGATGTAAGAGCAGCTAAAAAGTCCCTCGAAATGGCCAAGCAGCAAAGCATGCAGGTGGAGCGGGAGGTCATTGTTCCTGGAAAAATATACAATTTGGGGGTGTTGGTGCAGGAGGAAAGCTCTTCGACTGTGGCACAATCTACATGTTCGTCTTCCTCAAGATGCCAGCAAATCAAGACTTATCCACAGGTCAGTGATGCAGAGAAGGATCAGGAAAGCCACATTTCCTTTGAAAATTGTCAACCAAGTGCAGTTGTAGTCAGCAATTGTGCCCAGCAACCAATGCCTTTATTTATAGGTTGTGATTTTAATGGTCAGACAACTGAAGATGAAATAGAAGAAGTCATTAGAGGAGATGTGAAGACAGCCATTAGGTCTCTGCAGAGTGCAGCAACAGAGCAGAAGTTTGTAGATAAGGAAAATGTTGTGAGAGGAAATGTGCAGCTGGCTTTGGAATCTCTCGAGAAATCTAGTATAAATGTATCCAAGGGAGACTATAAAGCTGCAATGATATACAGGAATTCAGGCAGGACATGCCCAGGAAAAAGCAAAACTGTTCACAATCAGTGTGTTGTGGTGCCTATTCCTTCATCTGATACAACATTGTCTCCTTCAATTTCAGTAACCTGTGGACAGCCAAGGAACCCAACACAGTTTTCACCCCATAACCCATTAGCAAATGGACCCTCTATATCACCCAGCTTGGAAAGAGTAACCTCACCTCCACTCATAGAAAAGAGCAAGAAACCAAAGAATCACAAGCCAGCGTTACCACCAAAGCCACAATGGATAACAGTGGAAGCAGCAAACACCTCACCAACTTCTGCTCCCAAAGTTACCCGCCTCATTGACGACAACATGAATGCAGTGGTTTCTCCAAAACAAAGCCAACAGTTTCCTATTCAATCTATAGACACAACAAATAAGAAAAGGAATGATGGAAGATTGCAGAGAGATGGCGATGAATCACAAGGTTCACATTTGTCAAATGAAGATCAGCCAATGGACTCCAACATTCAGATAGATAACAAAAAGCTCCAAATGCCACTCACAGAGAGGAAATCCAACATTCATCTAACAATGTCCAACAGTGACAATATGCAAGTAGAAAGAAATGTGATCCAGAAAATAAATGCTGCTGAGGAGATCCAGATGTGCATGAAAAATTATGCGGAAGACGGAAAACAGGAGATGAACATGAGCTTGAGGGCTGCCCTAAAGAATTTTGAAAAAAAAGACAGAGATGATTTGGACAAAAGAGTTTTGCCATCCAAAAAGGTTAAAGTGAGTTATAATAATAGTAGTGACCACAGGCAAACTGGCACTAATTTGCCTCAGCATCATGAACATGAGTTTAGCCTTCCCAGACATCAAGGCAAGACTGAAGTGGAAACATCACAAACTAATACGACAGGTGAAATAAATCATTCACAGCAAAATAACCTACAACAAAACAAGCAAGAACTCTGGGATAAGGTTGTTTTACGAGAGAAGAAAGTAAGAGAAACCGAGGAGGAAAGACGGCAAAGACTTTCAGTCCACAAAGATGAGATCATGAAAGAAAATGCGGAGACCGCCATGGAAATCTTTGATAATCTGAGGAAACGAGAAGAACTCAAAGGAATCCTGTCTCAGGTGCAGGAGATCGAAGGAGAGCCGTGCAGTGTAGATGCCACCTCCCTGAAGTCATTATACAGCAATGTCCCTCCTTGGATGGTCACGCTAAGAAATGCCAAGAAATGTAAAAAAGAAGAAAAGAAAGTTGCAGAATTACAGGATGATGATCTTGAAAGCATTTCCTCAGTTGAAAGTGCGTTTGAAGATCTAGAGAAAGCTAGCAAGGAGATAATGAAGCTGAAGGAACAGACGTTAGCCAAACTTGTTGACATTGAAGAAACAATCAAAAAGGCACTGTACTCTGTTTCCAATCTGAAATCTGAGGCTGACATTGCAGGTTTGTCGGGACTCTTTGACGAATCTTTGAAATCTGAGGAAAATTTTCAACCCGTCAATAGCATCAAGAAAATAAGCATAGTGTCTAGCAAGATGAAACCAAGTCCTAGAAAAGAGTCACCAGAAGGGACCAAAAATGCAAACAGTAAGCCACTTATCAGACAGTCCTCCTCTCAGTCTTCACCATCATTCATCTCCATTCGCTCTGCAAGGAAGCCTTCTGAGCAACAAAAACCAGCCATGTCAACATTTAAACCAGACACAAAGAGTGCTCCGGGTGGCTGCCATGACGCAAAGCAAGATCTGGTTTCCTCTGTTCCTGAGTCATCAAGTAACGGTCCCAGTCAAGAACGCAAAGTCAGCGTGCTTGAAGTAAAGGCTGTTCCAGAGCAAAATACAGGAATAATTGGCACCAAGACTGTCAGCGAAACATACGAGGAGAGCGACAGCTTCGGCAACATGTTTGTTTCTTCTGTGACTTCAACATTTGTAACTAATCAGCCCGGCGGCAAAACGTCGGCTTTATTTGAAGTAGTTGGAGGTCCTGCCAGGTACGAAGTGACGACATCGCCTTTAATGCAAAGATCTGGGCGTCCGTTCGAAGATAAAGTGTTGAGCAACGCCACGCAGAATGGAACAGTGTTTGTAACATTCAATCAACCAAAGTAAAAAAAAATAAATAAGTGACTCAGTCCTGTAAATTCAGGACATATATTCCATTAGTGTGTATTTTCATGAAAGAATTTTGCCAAGTTTATTGCAACAAAAATGTTAATATTTAATAGCTAAACATTTGTTTTATAGTTGTTTTAATTTTTTGTACTGTAACCACCTGATAAAGTACCTATTATGTTTGTCTATTAAAACTAATAATAATGTACTTTTTGATGTGAAAATCGTCAAATAAATTAAAGTTTGAAAAATGGTAAAAAGACTTTTTATACTCCATGCTACATGTTGATTAGTTTTCAAACAAACAGTAAAATTATAAAGCAATCACATCAAAAATGTTTATTAAAGTTTTCACAGCATGGCGTGGGCATGATTATTCAGCTTATTTTCTGTTAGTCAACATTAGTTGACTATTCAGGCTTTGCTTTCCACTTGTGGACACAGAAGCTAGGACAGCCATTCTCAGGAACACTGGTTCTCAAAAGTTTGCAATGCAGACCATAGCACTCAACTAAATAAATAAAATTTTTAAATATAAAATAAAAAGAATAAAAAAAAATGAGGAAAGAAATAGTAAAAGGAAACTAATTAATAAAACAAGATTTTAAATAAAATGGGAAATGAAATGACAGTGACAATGTTAAATAAATTTTGTTGAAAATTATAAATATTAATTTTTGTCACATTGTATAATCAAATTAGTTGGGAAAGCTCTTATATTTTGGACGCAACAAATAAGAATATTTATTTATAATTTTGGCAGCATCCATCCTCCATATTAGGTGGTTCCAAAACAGAAGCTTAACAAAAGATCTTTTTCTTTCTGTGACCACGTCACAGAAAGAAAAAGATGAAGGTATTTAGCGTTGTGATATTTATCCTTTACATTTTAACACGTATTATGCTGAGTAAGGCAAAAAACTTAAATGCTACAAAGGATCCTTAAAAACAAAACTTTAAATGCCAAACTATTTTAATCAGTAACAAATAGGACACATTCAAATCTTAAGATTAGCTCAACAAGAACTGCATAAATTACATTTTTGTAGTCAAATAAAGCTAGAAGATATGTAAATATGAAATCCTTGCTTTAGTATTAGCAAGATTTTAAAAAGTACCTGGCAATGAGCAATAAATAAACCCCTTCAGAGTTATTATAAAATAATCAAAATATAGAAAAATATAGGTAATACTCTATTTAAGTACAATAAAAATTGCAGCAAAATGACTTCCCTTTTGAAATGTTGATTACTTTTAACAGAACTTGGCAAATTTTGGATTTCCTTAAGTTTGAGATTGTGTTGTGGAAACTAATATTTATCAGTTCACAACTATAATTTAGCATGACTTCCTGTATCGCTGCCTGTAGTCTCACATTCTGAGCTGCCCAGTATGGAGCAGGTGGCTTTCAAGGATTTACAGATACAAACACTATTTAGTCTAGTAAAGTAATAAATTAAAACGAATAAAATAATGGCTGATTTAATTAATAAATATACCTGAACATCAACAACAAAAAGTTTATTTTTTTCAGAGCATGTTGCTAATGCATGATTGTTGCCAGACCTCTAAAA
Source organism: Girardinus metallicus (assembly GCA_903067095.1). NCBI lineage: Eukaryota > Metazoa > Chordata > Actinopteri > Cyprinodontiformes > Poeciliidae > Girardinus > Girardinus metallicus. The sequence goes on from CAEGAE010057312.1 coordinate 71,804, forward strand.
TCAAAAAATGACTTGCATAGAGCCTTTTAGACAACACAAAGTTAGTTAAATATCTCAAAAAGCAACACAAAATTTGGTTTGGATACATTTTTGCCGATAAAATTGTTATTTAAGAGGATTTTTTTTTTTGCATTTACTGTTATCTCTGTACGATTATCAAAATTAGTTTGATGACCGGAAATACTTCAGTGTGACTGAAATAGATGACCAGTAGACCTCCATTACAGGAACCGATATGTTTTGACAGCACTCTTTACAGCAGCAATGGATGACTGGAGATGTCTCCATAATTCTGAACCTTCACTGTAGCTTTGATCTCATATTATCTCAAGAAATTACTCAGACCTTTGGGTCACTAAACTCATCATATTTTATTATTTAAAATTTGCCCAAACCTTAAGTCGCATGTTCATCAGACACTCCTGAAATGCTTCTAGCAGTCTCACTGGTGTGAAGTCAGACATTTTCCAATGTCATTTTTTTGACATTGTTTATTTTGTTTGATCTGGAAGAAATCTTAGAGTATTGTAAATGCAGCATTGACAAAGGCCAAACATAAACATGCAACATAACTTTACTATAAAAGAGATTATGTTTTCGTCATCACAGTTCCAGTCACCTGCCAAGGAGATGTGTTCTGCCTGCTTGACACCGGTGTACCCGGTGGAAAGAATGGTGGTCAACAAGCTAACCCTGCACCACAACTGTTTCTGCTGTAAGCACTGCAAGAAGAAGCTCAGGTGAGGCACATTTTACTGTAAACCTGCTAAAAAGAATCCTCTACAATCCTTTATAGCTGGCCGTCATAATAGTAACAGCCAAAGTAAGAAGGATAAAAAATATACATATATATTTTGTTTACATTGCAGCACTCACAACTATTCATCTCTTTATGGAGAGCTATACTGCATTTCCCACTACCAGCAGTTGTTTAAGAGAAAGGGGAACTACGATGAAGGATTTGGGCACACACAACATAAAGACCGCTGGCTTCACAAAAATAAAGGAACAGATGAGCCCGATGCCAATACCATGTCCAAAATGACCAAAAACAACTTAAAAACGTCTGCTGAGCTGCTCAGTGCGACGGCTGGCATAAACGAGCGCGAGCATAAGAGTGTTGCTGATGTTAAGGGCAAGCTGAAAGTAAGATGGCCTCCAGAGAGGAATATTACAAGGGCCAACCCAACACAGCCGACAAATGCACCAGTGCTGAAAAATAAGGCGCATGATGCTGGCAAACCGGCTACCGTCGGTGAATCAGAGCGTTGGAGGAGTGAAAAACCTGACTATAGGAGAGAAATGACAAACACAGCAGGGAAGGGACAATCTAAGACAGTAAATTTGATCTCAGCTAAGAAGTCGCCCTCTGGAAAACTAGTTTCAGTGAAGGATTCAGCAAAAGCAGCCCAAATCTCCATCCCTCCAAGGGAGCGTGAAGTTCCTTTGCACACCTCTGTGAAAATCCAAAGTGCAGTTCAGACAAGAGTGGTGACCCTTTCAAAACTGAACAACAGTCCAGTTTCTAACAAGCTGGAAGCCTCTCAAAATAAAGTTCGTAAATCTGTCCGATTTGCTCAGAAGGTTGACGTGGCGTTGTGCGACCAGTCTAGCCAGGTCGGCTCTGGAGCTGAATCTGAAAACTCCACAGAGCAATCAGAGCAAAGCCTTACAAGTAGCTCCCAGAATGAAACAGAGACCAATGACATGAAAGTAGATTCTTTAAGCAATGGACTTGAAGAAAGTAATGGAACCCCTGAGATGGCTCTATGTCAAGACAATGGAGACCCAATAACTGAACCAAACCAGGAGTCCAATGTTGATGTGGAGACTAGGCAAGAAATACCACAAATGGATGATGCAACTCTGACAGAAGATGTGGTGGAGGTCAAAGGCTCACTTGATTGTCAAAATCACACAGAAATATCCAGTTTAACTGAAGATAATACAAGACAACACGAACCATCTGAGAAACCAGATGTTGCTTCAACGGATCAGGTCAGCAAATGTGGTTCTCAGGATCTGAATGGTCCACAAAATCCTGCGCAACATGTGATCGAAGAGGAGGCCAGTCTTGAAATGAATGAAAACCTGTTGGCAACAACCAGTGCAAACAGTGAGAAAGAAAACACTGTAATTCAGAAGAAGGTTCTACCAAGAACAAACTCAAAAACCAAACTAGGGTCCTTGTCCAAAGGAAGGAGTCCTTTGACGAAGCTCTTTACATCAAATGGGAATGACAAAGCAACAAGAGCAGAACCAAAGGATGCAAAGAAAACTGATGTGAAACCTGGTGGTGGGCTTTTTGGAAGACTGTTTCAATCATCCTCTGACACAACAAAAACACCTGCACAGCCAGAGAAACATACCAAAACCGACACTGCTAATGAGACGGCAGAGATGGAACAAGAGACTAAGACAGAAGAGAATCAGGAGAAGGAAAACATTTCTGAAGTTGCACCTTTGGAACCAGAAGCTGCAAATCAGACAAGCTCAGAGCTTTCTGAGGAAACTATTAGCACATCCATAGAGCCCGTCAACTTGTCCCAGGAATCCATCAAAGAAACTAGAGAGGATCTGCCATCTCCAGAGAAAACTGAAGAAAACCCAGCTCATCAAGAATCAGACTTAAATATCACTGTAGCTACAGATCAGTCTGCGAGCGATCCAGAAAAACAAACTGAAATCCTCCTGACCGATACGAATTTACCAAACCCAGACCCACAGGAATCAGTCATTGAGTCGACACCTGAAGAAAGCAGTGACAAACTCTTAACTCATCCTGTTGTTGATGACAACTTCGAAGAAGTTGTGAGTCCAACCCAGGTGGGTGAAGGATCCATTCAGATAAGTACCGATGAATCTCCTCCAAATTCAGACAAACTACTTGACGCACCCGATGAAACGAGAGGAAACCTGATCAGTGAAACACTTTTCAGCTCCAGTGCTGAAAATCCACAAGATCAGACCAACTTCTTTGATTTGTCTGAGAGCCCCGGCCTTGCAGGTTCCTCCTCTCTGAGTGCCTCAGCTGAGACTGCTGCAGCTCTTCCTCATGATTTCAGTTTGATAGACACTCAGCCACTGACAGCTGAGACAGAGGCTTCCCTCGGAATGACAGATCCACCACCTGACCCCGACTCAGCATCCATAAAGCAAGAAGACAACCCGGACCCTTTCAGTGGAGTCAACCAAACAAATGACCAGATTGCTGACTTCGACATATTCAGCTCAAGCAACGATCTCTTCTCTCAGCCTATACTTTTTGATGCGCCCGACCCAAATGGAGCAGAAGTTTCCACAAATCAATTTTCTGCCATTCCTGATGACATCTTTGGAGTTAGCCATACCTCAGACAGCACAGCTCTGTTTCCAGTGCAACCAAACAACTCCAACGTTTCTAACTCACTGAACGATTTGCTCGGATCTGACGCACCGTCTACTGTGGCTCCTCCCACTCACATAGATCTTTTTGCTGGAGACATTTTTGCCACAGATGCACAGTTACTCCCAGTAGCTGAACCAAGCGATACTCATGTGTTTGGAGATATTCTGTTGGGCTCTGAAGGCAACAACACTGAGCAGAAATCAGAAAGCAGCAGCTGGCTGGACGATTTGCTTGGTTAATGTCGGGCTTTTGTTTTAACTTCTGTTTACACATCTGACCCTGGCAAACCAGTGGATACACATTATAAACAAATCAACTGTAATTCTCTAACTAAGTTACATATTTTTACCCAATTCAGTCAGGTTAGAATTTTTTTGTTTGATAAGCACTCTTTCAATATAGAACAATTTATGTAAATACTTTAATGGATAACGTCAAATGATTTGCAGGAAGATTTTTTTGTTAATAGACACAAACATAAGAAAGATTGAAGAGAAGATATATGAAAATGTATCTTGTAAATGGAGAGTCCTTTCTCTGAATGTATTCATCAGTGACTTGCGTAATAAACTTTCAAATGTATGAACTATGACATGGTTGAGTCATTTTCTACGTTTAACGTAAATAGGATATATTTCCCTTTTTTTTAGTAGGAAATTTGTATTTAATTCCAGGTAAACATAATGATAAAACCAAAATCTAATCTGCGTGATAAAGACAGCCCATTTTCCCATGTACTGCATTAACAGGTGCAATCTTGCTGAAACACTGCGCCCCCGATGGTCATTCGTGGAAATGCAGGACTGATGGGGGATTTTTTAAAGACTTTTTTCGGCACTAGTGGCTTCCACATTTCAGTAATCCAACATGAAGGGAGCAAAGAGAGGAAAGGCAAGCGGCAACAGAACCGAGGATGGGAGTCGAGGTCTATAGCCTCTGCATACAAGCCACCCACTCTAACCACTGCGTCACGCAATGCCATATGTTTTAGATGTGAGGCTCAGAAACACAAACAAGATTCACTTTCAGTCTAAACCGTATTTATTTTTACTGTTCATTCTCTAGGAGAGAGTGTAAATGTTGAGCTTGTTCAGTTTGCATCAGGCTAATAAAGGTGACGTGTGAGTATTACAGTCAATGAAATCTGCATTTTGGTCTCAGATGTATTCCAGATACATCTGAGCTTATTTTGCTGATTTTGACAATGAAAAAGAATTTAGCAGTAAGATAAAAATCTTAATTTTGAAGGGAATATATGAAAATTTTTTTAAATCTGTGATTTGTCAAATTAAGTCCAATATACAGTATATTCCACATGAACAGAGTTATTTAATTCTTGCAGCGTGTTCTGGGCAGTTTTTCCTTGCGATGTGCTTGAGTAATAGAAAGATGGTAAATTTATGCAGCATTTTTCCAGTCATACTGACCAGTCAAAGACCACTGAGAACTTCACACATTTATACACCAATAAACAGATCAGTAGGTAACTTGGCCGGAGGCAAAAGCTGGAATCAAACCTTCAGCCTCCTGATTGCAAAACAACTGAGACTGTATAGCTCAGAAGTAAAGCCATAGGAAGGTTGTGTGCTTACCGGGAGTTCTGGAATTGAGCCACAAAGAACTCAGTTCTTGTTCTTGCAACCTCAGGTACAAGAACGAATCTCTGTTCTTGCAGAGGAAGTGTTGGCCTCTTCTCTCTCAAAGTAGCTAAGGTTCGGTAAACATTAACCATGGATGTTGCTAGTAATGTATTTTGAAACAAGCAGACAGGCAAAAGTTCATAACTTGGTCGACTCAGAAGGTAAATGGGATCCTGATGCTGCGATTCTGAAAGACAGAAAGTAAAAAGAAGTGGAGGATGATGCATGAAGAGTAGCTTCTCCAGAGATCTGTATCGACCACACTCGTCTACCTGTTTTTCTCAGCCTCCTCAGCTGTCTCAGGAAGCTCAGTTTTCTTGGTCTCTGGGAGCAGGAAGCCGAGGGCTCCGCCGATGATTGTCAGGCTGCTTGAGATGACAATGGGGATGACCCAGTGGTACACAGCCAGCATGTTCAGCAGCGGAGCCAGTAACACTCCTGCTCTTGCTGCTATCGAGCCCAGAGCGGTGGCAGTTTGACTGAAACGTATTAGATGACTCGACTGCTAATGCTGTCCGAACACTAATGACTTTTCACTGACAACAAGAAGAGCTCCTACCGAACTGATGTTGGACTCAACTCCTGGATATAGACACATGCTACAGAACCAGCCCAGACCAGGAAGAAGCGAGCGGCCACAGCCAAAGACGTAACAGCTAGAGCATGGTCTAGGAAAGGGGATAAAAGAAAGAATGACAAATAGACCAAGCACATATTGTGTAATATCAATCCAACCAAAAGGTTTACCTTGGGGAACAGCAACAATGAGCAAAGAAGAAAGTCCTCCTATTGCCAGGGTAAATATGAATAACGCTTTTCTTCCAAAAATCTCCAACAGCCACATGGAGAATAGATTAGCAGGTATTTCAAAAGCACCAAAGAGGAACTGGGTCAAAAAGATACTAAAGCCGAGGTTTCCCATGTCTAAGTACAGGCAGTAAATACAAAGGTTCAATGAAAACCTGAAAACAGGCAGAGGTCAGGTAGTCAGAGTCAGAAACAACTAATTTAACATTTCAGGTTCATAGCTGGTCAATTAACCAAACTGGGATCATCTGGTTTAGTGCAGTAGAGATATTGATTTGTTCTACAGAGCATTGTGATGTCCATTTTTTGTTTTGCATTACTCACTTACCAAGCCAGTACAACAGTAAGGAAATATCTGGTGAGTAGAGGGGATCTGAAAATGATCTTCATGCCACCGTTGTTTGGGGTTGTGTTCTCGGTAACCTGTGATAGAAATTCTGGTTAAGATTGGACTCAATCCTAGATAAATACAGTTAAAACAATTTGATATACTATGACTACGCAGTTGAAGCAGTTGTTTCAAAGCATTAAGACAAATTACCTAAAAACATCCAACTAACCATTTGATAAAGGACACATTTTGAAGGTTTTAAAGCAAAGCCCTAATTTATGGAAGTATGCAAACCTCAATGAAATACCTCGAATTAATTATGTGTCACAGCATAACAGACAGAAAGTGTTAACATTAGCCTATTAATACAGCTAGCTATTGTAATGCTAGGATAGCATTGCAGTAAGCTAGTGTTATCTGCTGTAGCCGAGCTAGGCCTAGCTAGACAGATAGTCTAGCTAGGCTAGACTATCTGATAGTGGCAAACTATCTGTCTAGCTCTACAGATAATCAAAGTAGTGCTAGGCTAATGCTACTGATAAAAACTATATCAGTAGCAGGAAAATGTGAGTTTACAGAGGACTGCAGCTGTATGTGTCTGGTGTCAGACATATCTTTGGAAACAAATAATAAAACTCAATACATTTCAGGAAGCTTTCTTAACCTATCTAAGATCATGATGAAGCAGCATATCATGTGCTGTAAAAAGTTGGTTGGGGACTAAATATCTCTTTCTGCTAAACAAAAAGATAAGAGAAGCTACAACTATAAGTGCTACACAATCACAAGACTAGGTCATGTAAGATTATTAAAATATCTGCTGTAAAGTATCAGGCTGGCCTCTGTATTGCAAATGCCGATGAGTTTTCGAGTACAAAACAGTCCCAGTCGGAGTATCTCTACTGAAAACTGATACTTTTACAGTTAGTTGGCATCCTGAACCTTTTCCAGCAGAGAGTGAGGGACCGGCTGTTTGTTAACGGCTGCTGCTTTGGCAATGAGCTGCTTCGCTTCCTCTGTCCGTCCCTTGTTTATCAGCCACCTGGCTGACTCTGGGATGAACCTGGTGAGGAAAAAGGAAATGTAACTTTAAAGGTAATTGGAAACAGTTGACTTTTAAATCCTAACACACCATATGTAGACAGCAACCACCGCAAGAGGCGCTGCAGCGATCAGTTGAGCCACTCTCCACTTTCTGATGCCATAGATGGTACCAGCCAGGACGCACTGTCCGACCGAAGCGAAGAGCTGCGTCACACACGCCCCCCACGACCTTTTGGACACGCCGATCCATTCAGTGGCTGCAGCAAGGAAAAAGCACAATGCCAGAAGCAACAGACACAGGTTTTGCATGGATGAGCTCCTAAGAAGCATGCACAATTTAAACGAGACAAATGAAATATACATACACAGTATAATACAGTTGACTCGAAATCCACCAGCTCCAATTCCCATCAAGAAAATGGACGCTAAATACAAGTAAATGCTGGGGCACAGAGCTGTTGTCAAGGTGAACACAAACAATATCACCGCTGGAATTTGAGTTGCTCGTTTACGACCGAACCTGCAAAAGTAAGGAGAGACCAAAGTGATGCAATGAAAGCCAGATGGGAAAATGTGTTGCCCAATGAAATACAGCACAGTTTGCATTGGCAACTTGTCACCAGGTGAAAAATATGAAGGTGCTTAGACATTTCTTTTGCAAGGCACTCTAGAAACCCGACATTGTAAAAAGTGGAGATGAGTCTGCTTTGTTATTCCCACTTACGATTCAGCAAAAGGTCCAAACATGAGAGAACCCAGAAGGATTCCAGCCAGAAACACCGTTTGTATCACTCCCACCATGTTGGACTGGCTGCACACCAAATCAAACTGCAAACATTTAGATGTTTCAGTAGATCTTGATTGACTGAATGACAAGTTAAGAGTTTGTACTCTGGCACTTACATCGGTAACTATGGTGGATTCATACAGCATGCTGCCATAAACCCATCCATCCCTGCAGCCTGTCGTCTCATTGAGTCCATACGCCCTGATGTCATGGATGTCCCAGTCCACAGGGACGAACATCCGACACCGGCTGAAGCTCCCATCCTCCTCCCTGGGCACCGTGAGGTTCAGCTGCTCCTCTGTGGTCAGGTTAGCAGCTCCCAGGATCCAGTCCGTGTTGCAGTGCCGCTCCGGGTCAGACTGGATGAAAAGAAAGCCGGACATCAGAAAACCCTGGCAGAAGTTTGGAAACGCAAGTGCAGTCAGAGTAAGCTGCTGGAACAAGCCAAACTCCCCAATGTTCCTGAGGATCTCTCCGAAGTCTGCCATGTTGATGTCACTTCGCTGCGTGAAGACCAAACAACAGAGTTGTTAACGTTTAACTACTTATCTCACCTCGAAGCAAGACAACGGCACATTTAATTTTACAGTTTCCAGTTGAAATAAACTAGAACCCAATTACTTTCCAGAGGAATCTTTAGGAACGCGTCGCTTATCAGAAGGCATGTCGGAATTCTAAGGATTTTGCTGACAGTACATCCATATAGCTGGATGTCTCTTTGTAATTAAAAAATAATTTGGTCTGAAGTTCAGCCAAGACAGTTTTATGTTGCTTTGTCAGATGTTCTGGACTCTAAGATTTGCAATAAAACAATGACCTTTGAAGTAACCTTACACTTCTCTACGGTTTATGGACGACACTTTAGATAAGCATATTTGCATACATAGCGGATGGATTATATGGAGTCCAGAGTATAGCTGAATCGTAAAATGTCGCATGAAGTTCAAAGAACTTTATTAAAAAAATTGTTTTTGTTTTCCCAGCTGTGCACATACAATTTTGTGGAAAAATACTAGCTCCACCAATTATACATTTTTTCAGCTTTTGCTTTTTTCACACTTTAATGTTTGAGTCTTTGTTTCATCAAACTAACTCCAATGTCAGAAGCTTAACGTGAGCAACAACAAAATGCAGTTTTTAAACAACATAAATTAAATTAATGATTTTTTTATGGTCTTGTCTGAACAAAATACTGATTAACCCTGGAAAAAAACCCTGGGAAAAAAAATGATCAAGAAGAGTTCAATTTAATTGATGTAAAACTCTTTGCAGTTATCACAACCACTTTTGCTGCTACATTAATTGAAACATATTTTTCAATTTACTCATGTAAATTTTGTTCTATAAAATAATCTGAAACATTTAAGTCTGACAAAAAGCAATCGCAGAACAAATCTGTAAGGGGGCAAATATTTATTCAGATTTTTTGTAAACACAAAAAGTATTTACAATGGTTTAATTAAAGCTATTAAAGTGAAATAAGTTCACCTCCACGTATCTGCACTACGCAGAGCCTTTACTGTGCATATCTGACTACTTTAATTTGTGCAGGTAACGTAATAAAAGCGAAAGCCAATAAATTACCTTGTAAAAGAACTCCAGTGGCTTTAAAGGCTAAACGGGCCACATGAGCTTCAGCGTGTCGGTGTAAACAGGATGGATTAAAAGGTTGCCACAATTTCTCTATTTTCCGTTTTTATTTATCCTTTTCCATGTTTTCATTGTCCTTTATCCGTTTCCAATTTTTCATTTTCAATGATCTATTTTTCATTTATCCCTTATTCATTTATCTATTTTCATTTATCCTTTTTCATTTATCATTTTTTCATGTATTCTTTTCCATTTTTCTATTTTTTTTTAATTCTTTTTAAATTTTTCATTTTCATTAATTCTTTTTCAATGTTCCTTTTGTCCTTGATCAGTTTTTCCCCAAAACTGGGAAAAAAGGAAAATAAATAAATGCTAATGAGGAGGGGCAGCATCATCAGGCTACAA
>CAEGAE010057314.1:0-19489 GCA_903067095.1 Girardinus metallicus
AGGAAGTGACATCTCTCCCTCAGATTCTGCATGAGTTTCAGCCACAGACCAAAACCACATAACTCACAGGAAACCCCCCCCCCCCCCCCCCCCCAGCCCCGGGGACCCCCCCCCCCTCCCCCTTTTTTCCCCCCCCCCCCCCCCCCCAAATAAACAGGACCAGAAACATCCAGTGACTCAAAAGCAGACCTGGGTGACTCATTTTATAACCTTAGCTTAACACAGCAAGAGTTTGTTTTTTTTTTCTTTGAAGAAAAAGTGAGCCATGACACACTCCTGTTGCTGAAAATAGATTGAAACTCAAAATATCTAAATCAAATATCAAAGTATCTCATGTAAGAAGGCAAAATTCCTAGACTCATTTTGTTTCAAATGATTCATAAATCCCAATCAATGTTTGAAAATATAAATAGCACATTTTGACTTTAGTTTTTTTTTTTTTTTTTTGCTTTTGTGGCCCACAACACTTTGAACTTTTGGACACTTCTGACAAAAAGGGTCTGGCTGTATCTTAGCACATTAACATGGAAGGTACGGTGGGAGGAAAACGTGCTAAAGCCACAGGGAAGTTGTTAAGAAAAGCCCAGAGAAGCTGGGTTTACTGAGGCAAATGGAATCATGAAATAATTGAATACATGTACTGTACAGTAAATGTTTAGCTGACATAGCTAGCTCAATACAATTTATTTTCTGATAAACTTCATTTTGGGTTATTATTAGGTACACGATATTTGAGAGTTAAATTGAATTACTGGAAAACAAAAAAAATATACCAATTTTAAATGATATCATGATGCCAAGTGTATAATACACAGGATGCTCCCTTACACTCACTGGTTTATGTGTGATCTGTGTGAATTAACTTACATAAAATATCTACTATGATTCCTGAAGGGAAAAAAAACATAAAAAAAAAAAAAAAAACATATAAAGGTTTTATTGGAGACGTAGTCAGACAGAAGAGAAGTGAAGGAAGTAGCTGCCCTTTAGAATTAATCGGTACATAAAAAGCAGCCACATCCTCCTCCTGTCAGGACCACATTGTTAACATGTGATCCCACAAGGAGGAGAGGAAGGAATCCACCAGCCTCCATTACCATTTCAGTCCCCTCCCTGAGGCCATCTTCCTCCTCAAAAGGAAAAAAAAAAAGCAATCAGGCAGAGAGCAGTGCACCGACAAACCAGCCAGCAGTGGTCGACTAGCCCTTCTCAGACTCTGCGCAGGAGAAACGGACCCTTAATCTCCCCCCTCCCCGCTCGTTCCTGTGGAGAGGGTTCAAGGTGATGCAGCGGGTTTTGAACGACCGGTTCCCTCTCATCAGTTCTCCACGTTTGCCCTGAGCGTGCGAGGCTTTGGTCTTTGATGCGGCCGGCAGTCCTGGCTCGTGGCCCTCCGGTGCACCGCCGGAGAGATGGGCCGAGGGCGGGGGAGGTAGAGCGTCCTGCCGCCTCGCGGCAGCGCCCTGCTGCAGCTCAGCGAGCGTCTGTCCTCGGCGCCGGACTGCGGCCCCAGGTGAGACTCGCACAGGTCCAGCAGGGACACTACCTGCTCCCTTAGCACGAGGGATTTGAACCGCCTCCCCGCCAGGTTGAAAAAGGCTTCCACGAATGCCTGCAGTCCCATCCCTGTATGGGAAAAGGAAATGCCGATTTACAAGTGCTCGACTTTTTAAGGCATGCGCACACGGCACCTTAAACTGTTATTGGTACCCAATGTGAAGATGAAAAATGTGAGTAAAATTGTTTGAAGGGGACAAAACCCCCTCGCTAAGAATTTTTGTTTTCCATGGGATGCACAATATGTCAGCATCAACGTCTGTATCGGCATTGTGTGCGTTTGAATATTTGTAGAAAAGGGTTCCTCTGCAGCTAAAAAGGTAATAATTCAAACATCAACGTTTGAAAAGCTCCGTCTTTTCTGTTTGACCCAACATCAATACAGTGTAGAGCTGATCTGTTGATTATTTATTTTTTAATAATTGGATAGCAAAGAGATTAAAGAAAATGCATCCAGGTAAAGGTGATCCCTAATTGTTTGTCCGTTTCTTTGTCATTTGACCATGTCCTTTTTCTAATTTTGGACCAAATGAAATGTTCATAACTTGGTGTGGTCTGAATGGAACGAGCTTTACATCGTAAAAAATAAAAATAGAGCACAAGTAATTTTCACGTTTCAGCTTAGGAAAGCTGAAGGTAATAACCTTTCAGCTGACAGTTCCTTTAGAGCCGTGGCTGAAAGGAGAAGGAAAGTTTTGTTAGTAGTGAACAAGTCCAGCTTTAGAACAAATTACATCATAGATTTCTGCTAAAAGTGGGTTTCTCTCCTTAAATAATGAGTAGCCTTCCTACCAGACTTTCTGTGGACCTTATTACTCAAATTAAGAGGTCAGTGTGACTCAAACTCGAGAACAACAGATAAGAAAACAATACAACTGAGCAGGATTCATACCTCTCTAGGACTGCTGCACCATTTTCTACTCATAACATCTTTTAAAAATCATGGCTTCTTATCGGTTCCCCATAAATACACCTGACTAAGCGCGTCCAGACGCAACAGCCGTTTCAGTCCTACTGAAAGCTCATCTGAAATTCAGCCTACATGCTCCCCAGTGGACCTCTTCATGCGGGTCCATGCGATATCCAACAATCTACTCTATGTCGCAGACATTGCGAGGTGGGACGCCTGAATAATTCATGTCGGGACGGTCTCTGCGCTGTCATGCTGTGATCTCGCCTCATTTCAATTATGGGAGAGGGGAGTCTGACGGAGAATGACAAGCAATTATGGGGGAGCACATTATTCTCATGAGTCTCATGGATGTTCAGTTCTCTGTTCTCCAAGAACACCGTGTGAGGATTTGTTTCTTTTTTTGAGTATTCATTACCTGCTTCTCGGGAGTCAGCCAGAGCGAAGGACCATCGACGTGTGATGTCAATATACAAGATGTCCACAGAGGCCATGGTGAGGTTGCTGTTGCTCAGTTTACAAGTCCTGGAAACATAAAGGAATATTAATGTCTAAATCAAATACAACCTAATGAGAGAACCAACATTTTTTTTAATGTTCCCTTAAGATGCAATTAAATGTTTTGGTTACTCAAGTGTACATCTGATCAAGAGTTTTGTGAATGATTTATGATCTCCATTTTAGTAAAACTTAGTGCAGCGGCAACTGATTGTAACCAAATCCAATGTTATGAGGAGCTAACATTTCATATCAGCAGAAGTGATGAGATTGGCAGACAAAATGTTTACATAGTTGACATTTTAAACTTGCTTTAGTATCTAATATTATTGTTTAGCTCTGACAGCAGCCCTAAGACACAAGTTTGTACAGTATTATAGGTTCACCGATCTTTCAAAAGCCTGACCTGCCAAGTAATGGGTCGGTCAGTTAGCTCTGTCTTACAGTAAAACAAAAGGGGAAATTGGCTGGATTTAGGACCTTTGCAGAGGTAGACAAAATGGATGGCTGAGGTCACTTTCATAGGCAAGTACAGACCAAAGTATCATCCAAAATTAAGGAACTGAGGACAGACATACCTCATCTTTACTGTAACATTTCAAAAAGGTTCCCAACCTTTATAAATCAAGCATATTTCATTAAAGTTGAAAGCTCAACAACAACAACAACAACAAAAATCCCCTCTCTGTTCAGCCTTCCTATTATCTGCTCAAAGTCTTGCTCTCTCTTGCAACCTAAATGAACAGCATGTCTTGACATTCCATGTGAAGTAGTTTTCTTTTCAAGTAGATTCTTAGTGCGTTTTGCTTCCTCTGAATTCATTTCATTTGATCAGAAGAAGATCCTATGATTACGTTTTCAACAGGCTGGTCACCACGTCAGAGCCAATCAAGCCAAACAGACAATTCTGGCTGATTTGTCAGTTTATTTCTTTTCTAAATCAAATGCTGAAAACTGCACATCTTGCAGGGATCTGTATGAATATTTCACTAAGCCAGAGCTGTCAAGACAGAAAGTCGGTGTTGTATTCCAGAGACAGAGAGTAAGCAATGTTTACCTAAAGGGTGAGGACCACTGCAGCATCAGGCTATAATATTACTAAAGTGTATAATATGAGCCCAACACGGTGCAGCTACTTGTTAACCCAAATGATGATAGGAACAGTGAAGATGGCTGCCACATCTCTTTAGAAGCTTTGCTACAGAACAAGATGAAATATTCACATTTTTATGTAAGATAATAATCAGACTGTGTGTGTGTGGTGTTTTGCGACAGAATCCCAACAATACAGCAAGAACTGATTCTGTGTTTATGCAGCAGTAGACAGAAAAAAAAATATGAATTTAGTGTAAAGCAGTACGAAAGCATAGAGAAGGACGGCGCTCGTTTTTGAGAAAGTTATTACTTTTAATGAGAAATCCGACATTCTGCAAACTTGTAATTGTTCAGAGGGAAAGTGATGTGTTTATTTCTTTCTTTTTGTTGCAGGGCCTTCATTACTTAAACTCTATATGCTTAGTTTCTTTCTTTTTTTTATTACATGCAATAATGATAATATTATACAAATGGGGTTCCAACGAGCTACAAATGCTGTACTTTTTTTTCCCAGATTCAAATTCCCAGAGCTCTACGCTTATTTTAGTTCAAATTTTAAGTGCATAGATGAAAATATACCATAATTCTTTTAGCAGATGTTGGTGCAGGGGACTTTAAATATGGAACCATGGAAGGACGGATGGATGACGGGCATAGAAATGGATGGCCGGATAAAGTCTGCAGATGGAATTATTTTCCCAAACTCCATTCCGTACTTTAAGTCTATTCCAGACGGCATAGCAATCCTGTAAATTGAATTTAAAAACTGCATTTGCTCTAATACCATGAACTATGATGCATTACTTCCTGAAGGGAATTCTGCATGAAAAACAAGCTTTACCTTCAACAGAGATGAAATTGTTACATCATGCATATGGCACCCATTTTTCACGTTCTCATTTTAACATAAACATATGGAGTCTTTGAAAGAATTTATAGAGTAATTAAAGTTAGATTATTTCCTGAACTCCCAGCAACAATGTTCTGTCCTAAAAAAAAAAAAAAAAAAAAGGTTAAAACAAGGTGAGACAGTGTTGTGCTGCAGAATCTAAATTAATAAAAGCCTCTCTGGTCTCAGAGCTATGAAAAGGAGTCTCTAAACCACAGCTCAGATGAGACTCTCACTACTTCAGATGGAATCTGTGAATGCACCTGTTTCTCTTACTTTATTAAGTCAGCATGCCGACTCTGTGCTGCTAACATATGCTAAATCTGGGTAAGCAGAGAGGATTTTTATCCAGGGAATCAACATCTGTCTTAATCCTTTTCGTCTTACTGCAATAAAACGAAGGCTTGCTTTACTGTAGATTTGCAGCTCACATGGCAGAGTGATATCAGGATCAAACAAAACATGTGCACCTGATGAAGGTTCGGAAGGCAGTGGGGCCGAGGCGCATGTTGCCCTTCACCCCGAGGAAGCGTATGAAGAGAGCGGCGATTCGCTCCACCAGCCGCAGGTGGCTGAACTGTTTGGTGTACTTCGGGTAGACCTGCTTCAAGCACAGCGGAGGCAGATTACCCGCGTTATCTGGACTCCTGCCTTGAGAATCGCCGTCCGCTGGGATCACCTCCACAGGATCAGACCCGCCTCCTCTTGGTTGAGGAGTCCTGATGTAGATACCACAACAAATACAAACGGGGGGGGGAGGTTTATTATTCATGTTATGCAATGTTCCTTAAGATTGACTATACAGACATGCATGCTAATAACAGGACATGTATTTGTACTCAATAGTTTGTGTGAGTCATTCAAAAAAAAAAGTCTATCATAGCTGATCATCAGTCAGAATGCACAGTTGGATTTGAATTGCTTTCTTTAAAGCCCTCCACACCAAAGTAATGCAAGAATGGCAGGACAGACCAGACTTGTAAAGGCTCAAAATTGGTTTCCTGATATGTCAGCTTTAGATTATTCCATAAGGGCAAACAACAAAGCAGTGTGGTTGAGGTGTTGTCATTAAATAAATCCACCAGTATGCCTCCAATCAAGTCAAATGACCTCATGTAGACTTTACCAAACGCTTTATTTTCTCTTAAATTTCAAACACGAATCAAAAAGTCCCATTGTGATGGCAGTTATATAAACATCTTCAAATAAAATGTTAAAGAGTGTGTCAGGTATATTTTCCATAATTTTTTTCCTGCTGTTTTGCGGTATAGTGCTGATTTTATTTTCTAAGGTTTGTGCTGAAGTGCAAGGCTAATCTTAGCACGTGGACTCGGTTGCATAATAATTTGGACTTTAATGCAATTCTGGTTAATCTAGTTTAGACAAGTCATACAGAAAAATAAGCTTTCATAAATTAAGTGCTTACTTTAAGCAGCGTAATTTCAATGTTTCAGCTTCTTTCTGCCTTACACACACATACCCACTGTTTGAGCACTGCACATAGAGCAGATCATGTCAAAAAGCCATTAAACTGCAGCTGCCAACAGTTGTTCCCCCTGCCCCCCCACTCTAAATGCCATTGTTAAGAATATCAGGTGGGAAAAAAAACACAACAAATTAATGTGCACGGTCTATAATTCAGATTTGCGAGCCCTGCACATGAAAACAGACGGTAATTTTTACACACCGGCCATTAAACTTGTGGCCGCTTTGCTCGCAGAGGGCACGGCTGATATATAATCACTGACTCTACAACAATAGCGGGTATCAGGAGTCAAGTTTAATCAGGGACTTTATGTCTTGAATGGAAACCTGAGCTGAACAGGATCAAACAAGGACATCTGTACTTATAACCTTTATGCTGGTTATTTGACCTTTGCTGTCAAGCAAAACAAAAAGCAGGATTTACAAAATCAAAAGATAAACAGTTGTCTCACTACTCTAACTTCGTTATGTTGCCTCTTTTTTTTCATTAAATTGAACTTCTTTATTCCAAGTCTATCCTCCGAAGTTTCTACTGCAAGCACAAAATATTTTGCTAGTCTCCACTTCTTAAGAGACATGTGGACTGAAACCCAGTCTAACTGGCATCCCGCCAGTCCTGTCCCAGCCTGCTGTAGCCTTCGCAAAGTCTAAGTTTACCGTTCTTCTTGATACCGGTATGGGTGACACTAAGACAGAATTTCTTAAAGTTTGATAGAATCAATCATCCCTGGGGGATACAGAGGGACGCCACCCACACACAGATTTAGCAGGACAAACTCCGCTAAAAACAGACAAACCTTGCACAGGCACACACAGACTGGGAGAATTTCCACATACTGCGGCAGAGAGAGAGAGAAAAAAATGAAGGAAGAAAAGCTAGAAACAGGCAAAGACAGATATTAAGTTTTGGATGTTGAACTAGTTCTAACATGACACAAGCTTTGTAACGAAAAATAAGCAAGTGTCAGGATGGCCCAGTCAAATCGAGACTTAAATTCAAATAAACATCTGTAGAAGGCACATAACATCCCCAAAACATTAAAGTTGATGTATTTGGTTTTAACCTGTGCCTAAGTACAAAGTGTATGAATAACTTCGCCAAGGCACTAAAAGAAAGAAGGAAAAAAAGAAAAAAAAGAATTTTATAACCATGCTCTTTATTTAGTTTGCCTCATTTCCCCTTATGCAGATAATACCTTTGTATTGGGATATTTTAGCACCTAATGCCTGTGAATATCAGCTTTTCACCTCACATGATGGCTCATAAATCACTTCCAAAGACAGAATACTCAGGATTAATGAGCTGGGTGCATACTCTACATATCTGAGAGTCACTGATACCGTCACAAACTCGCGTATATAATTCCTCGTTTATCTCTTCTCCCTTCAAAGTGGCATTTCTTCACCGTGCCCCCTTTTGTTCCATCATTTGGTTTTTTTCTTATCAAACAGTAGTGTGGTATTGTCCCGACTTTTGTGCATGCTGTGTCAGGCTCTCCCTTCATCTTGAGAAGTAAAATCCCAACATGCGTGAACTTTGAATAAACTTGTTCTAAATGACTGAGTTTCATCCATTCCACTGACAGTACCTGGGCGTTATTCCTCAATGTAAGTGTGTGGTTTTTTTTTGACATCGTATCTATAGGCTGCTTGTGAAATACCCAATTAGTCAGAAGTGGTTTTAAAATATTTCAAGTCTATATCTTTTCTCTCTTTTTACATAAATTGAAATTGTTAATAAAGCCATTCAGTTATTTCTTTTCTAATCATAAAACGGTTTGCTCCTCTCAATCAGAGAAGTCTAATTTTACGTTACACTGTCACTTTTTACCCGACTGCTCAATGAGTTTCTAATCTAGAAGTCAATTTCTCCTCTTGCTTTTAAATGGTTGATTTATATCATTGTTCTAATATTGAAATCATATCACTCTTTCCTCTCAACTCCTCCGCTCCATTAGATTCAACTTTTTACCAAATATCATTTAAAGTTGCTCGACTAAAAATTCTGATCTGTGTGAACCTTTGGTTGGTGATGGCTTTTTCTAAGCCAGTAGAAAATGTAAAAACCTGAGCATTAACTTGATCACTATGACATTCATGAACTGAATTTGCAGAAATATTTTTTATCAAAAGTATTATAACGCATACAGGAGAAAAAACGCTCTTTGAAAAGAGGATGTAGATACGGATCCAACAAAAAGTAAAGGAATTGCAGGATTGTCTCCATGCATGCTCCATGGACTATATTTTGTGGTTCTGTACTTTAAGTAATGCAACAAAAACCAAAAATGTGGTAAAGTCTCTTGGGGAATAAAAATAATTTAAAAAATAAACAAACAAATAAATAAAATCGGACAAAGATCAGTATTTCGCCTCCTGATCTTGGATCAGAACCAATAAATCTGCCAAATCGGATTTCAGGCCAACTGATTGGTGCATACCTAGTAAATATTATTCAGCCACTTTCCTGAGGTGGGCTTGTTTAAACGACTCTTGGTCAACGCTAAATTGCTTAGACCAACTCAACCTCATCTTGAGGTCAGCAACAGGGAATTAAAAACAAACACGAGTCTTGATTTTCCATAGCTTGCATCATCTCTGTGTGTTTTATTCTGCATTCTCCTGTCTCCTTGAATTGTTTCCAAAAGTCCAAAACTCTTCAGGTAATCTGTCCATCTAAACTGGTTAAGGGTCAGTATATTAAAATTATATTAAGCAAAAAAACACATATAAATCTGTCATCATGCCATCTTTAAATTCAAGATGGAGTTTTCTCAAGCTGCATAAAAGAAAGAGTAAAGCAGCACAACTGCTTCCCTACTTGCTGACGTGTAAGTGGCTGAAAGAAGGCTTCAACCAATTTACATTGTTTATATAGTTCAAGACAAATGTATCTGTTTGGAAATACTTCTGCTTGCAAGAAAACACAAGTGACAATTGAAGACCTCAGTCGGCAACTTCTAATACTTCTTCTGTTTTTCTATTAAAAGTAGAACAGCGAAATAATATTGTGTGCCATAAGTATGTTTACTACTGGTAGAATCTGCAGGTTCATTCTCGGTTTTTTGCTAAAGAGAATGTATATCAAACTCAATATAACAATATTTGTTATAATTACCATTAAAACTAACAGCTTGAAGCTACATTTTGTATGTCATTTTAGCAGCAGTTCCAATAATTGCTGCTTCTCTGATGTTACTAAAGCAATTAGATCGTGTGTGTATACATTTGGATCATGCCGATTCAAAGAACATGCAGAAAGGAAGCAGAGACCAATTTAAATATTAATCGTTCATAAATATTACAGTCATGGTGATAAGCAGTTATTTGCCAAGCTATATTTTTGTTTTCCATGAACACGTTTAACATTTTCCTGCCATCCCATTCTCCTTTGATCACAAAGATTCCTTTGTGTTTTTAGTGTTAATTTTATTTGACAACTCAATCATTATAAATCAGAAAATAACAACTTACACTTTATAAGATCATTATGGCTTCCCTTTTCTTTAAAAGCTAGATGTTCAGTTGTAAATATTGAAAAGGTAAAGCTTTAAACATTCTCCCTCTGAGGCCCAGAGGACCGAGCCAGCCTATAACGTATAATGGACGTTAGATCAAGGGATTAAAGAATGTTTAACAGAGTGGAGAAAGAAATTAGTTCAACAGGAAGTTAAGGAAGCATTATCCACAAGTAGACATTGCTGTTGGATGCAAAGAAAAGATCAAATGTTGAGGCTAATTTAAAGATAAGGTAGTTAAAATTTAAAGTAGGAGGAAACAGAAATAGAATAACAGAAAAGGATGAGGAAATAAGTTGAAAGCAGACAGAAAGAATAAATCTGCTTTTCATATTGAAATATGGAATGATCGGGGGGAGGAAAAGGACACTCCCTAATTGAGAAGCAGATCTATTTCCAAGCACCACACAGGGCCAGTCGAGCAGAGAGATTGAGCCACTACATTGGCACAGTGATGTGTGAGTTTCCTCCATGCCTCAGTTGATTTAATTTTTTCAGTTTAACAAGCTTAGAGCGAGCCGCTGAGTGGTGCGGGGCCCGGCTCGGAGGAGCGGGTGGGCAGAGTGAGATATCGTGTTCTTAAAGCGGACATGCTGACAGAGAGCGGTGGTGGGGAGGAGCGGGAGGGGGCTGAGACAACATCCAACTTCAAACGGGGTGTTTTACGTTGAGGTGTGCGGAGCTTACGCTGTCAATTTCTTCTTGAAGGGATCCATGAGGCGCAGCGTGTCCCTGATCACCCCCACTTTCACGTGCTCATCTACTGGACTGGGAACGTACTCGAAAACTCCTGGAGCCACCTGAGACAGACATGCACTTAATACAAGGTGGTGGGGGGTGGTGATGGTAGAGTGATGATGCTGATGGGAACCAGTGTCTTACTTCCTGCTCATGTTCTATTCTCATACTGGGGTTGGAGTTGACCTCTAATAACACCGGCTTCAGATTCTTCATCAGCAGGATGTCGAAGCCAAGTATCTGACACACAAACAGACCACAACGATTAGAAACACACATTCAAGAAGACTCTGAAAACTTTATTCGTCCCAGAAGAGCTGTTTCTCTGTAAACACATTCATAAAAACTTCAATTTGATTAGAATTTTTTTATGTTGTTGTCATTTTTAACAACCTGATCCACCAGGAGTGACAACAGGTTATGTGGATGACTTTAGAGAAACTGAAAAAAACCCACTGAACCAGCAAATAAAGAGGAGTGTTAATACGTTTTCAAAAAGAAAAACTGTTAAAAAAATGCAAAAAATCAAGTTTAATTTGTATTCCCTGCAACCATTCAACAGCAAAAATTATTTTACAAATACATATTCATATGATAATTTGACTTTATAACTGATTCTTAACAAATCACATAAGGAAGGAAATGCGTAAGGAAGAAACACAATCAGAAAAGAAATGGGAGGTGAAATATATAGAACAAAGGACACAAGGGAAGAAGGGAAGGATGGAGGAAAGCACGCGAGATAGGGAGGAAGGACTCAACCATAGAACATGAAATTAAGTGGAGAAACAAAAATAGTTTCCGAATCTCTTTCTTCTTATTCCATACTTATCCAGAGCTGGAAAACCAGGAAATCAAATACTACTAGCTCCGTTAAAAAACTTGAACACTTTGACTGGCTGGCAAACAAAACACATTAATAACATACTGCAGCTCCACTGTCAAACCCACCTGGAAACAAGTAGGCCCTGGCTTAGCAGGCGGTATATCGGCTTGGTAGTGGACTTTAAGGTCCGGCAGCACGGCGATGACAGACTTGATGACGAGGGCGATGATGTCCGACCAGACCCGCTTGATGTCCACGCCCTTGGCTGCCAGCCTGTAGAGCACGCTGGAGAGCGTTCGCTTGCTGCCCGTGTTCTGGCTGTCTGAGTGGACATAGTTGCCGCTTTGAACGTTGAGTGAGTAGTTGGTCAGGTGCATGAAGACGTGGCTCAGGTTCTTCTGGCTTGGCTCCTGCAAAGAAAAAAGAAAAAAACAAAAACGGCAATTCCATATAATCGACCTCAAAGCAAACCTGTGGGGATTATCGGCGGCGTAAGCGCTACCTGGTACGGTTCGGTGCAGAAGCGCGTCAGACCTTCTTTGGCGATGTAGATCTCCAGTGGCTGCATGGACTTTATCAGCACGTAGAGGCGGATGTCGAATTTGAGCTTGTCGATGAGCAGCGGCTTTTGGATGTATTCTTGCACCACCGCTTGTTTGGCCTGTGCGCCCACCACCAGCTTGAGATCGCCAGGGTCTCGGATGAGGTAGATGCCGTCCCCCTGGGAACCCCCATCAGGCTTCACGATGAAAGTCGGGCTCTCCGTGGCGTCGCTCTCCTTCACCATACGAATCTGCAGCAGAGGAACAAGGGGGGCAGAAATGACATCAGTTCGGTTCACAACGGATATGGTCCAAGGAAAACACGCGCTACTTCATCCAGTAGACCAAGCTAAACCGGGACGTTGTAATCAAATCTTAGTGTAATCTCATTCCTCACTGGACTAATAATAGACAAGAGTCAGAGAGGCTTGATCTGCACCACAATCTTCCAGAGGTTTCTCAGAATTAACATGCAAGCCCAGAAAAGTCAACAGCATTTTTCACAGTGTTACTTATCCCAACATATGTTATGTAATCCTACACTGCTGCAGTACAGACGCACGGTAATAGACGTAAATAGGTTTCTGGACCTCTGAAGGGAGGCAGATTTAAAGGATGAAAAGTGACTCTGAATGTATATGTTGATGTTGTGGCGCCCCCTGCTGTACAAAACATGTAATTTCCTTCCTCTCTACCAAACGTCTACTTTAAAATGGCTAGGAAAATTAAGCTTTTATGTTATTACAAATGATTATAAATCAAAAAACAATTAGAAAAAAAACATTCTAAAGACAAACGAGTAATTCTAAATATGAATATCACCCTGTGTCTCAGTGTCTGTAGCTGGATTTTTAGCATAGGATATGAGTAGTGTGATTTAAATTTGGCATTTAGTTAGACAGACTGTAAATAAAGGTCTGATAACTGTTGGCAATGTGGAGAGATACCCCGCATCATGTCCTGTGCCGGGTAGAGTGATGATAGAAGGAAACGACAGCGGCACTTAGGAGAGTACACACTCTGTTAAAATGCCAGCTCATAAAGGGAGATCATAAATCACTTCAGAGCTTTTTTCACATGTTGAGACATTTCTTTATCTATAATGAAAACAAAGAAACACAGCTAAAAGTGAGCAATAACCTATCTGCAGAGGTGGGAGAACTTTAAACTTTACTGAAGCACCTATTGATTCAGCATTAAGTCTTCTTCTAAAGGAGTTGATAATCGCCATCATCTTGACTTGGCCAGAACTTTCCTTTTCAGCTCACCAAAACTTTATTTTGTTGATTTGGATTTTTTGCTTGGATTCCCTGCGATGCCGAAAAATTAAATCTCAATTTATTTTCTGCTTTTAATTTCCGCAGATAACTTTTTATACCACAACTGACTTGGAACTGAGTAAGTATCAGCAGAAAAATGTAACATTTATACTGTCGGATTGTTTTTCGTTTTTCTTTTTCAGTTAATCACATACGCATAATCACATACGTATAACTACATATCACCTTTGGGAGGCCCTGAAAGTTTTTCTTATATGAGGTGCTGCAACAGTACCTCTGTGGAAAACTGCTGGTACTCTTCAGGCAGGATCCAGGAGCGCGGATAGAAGTCGTACTCTTCTGGGAAAAGCTCTTGCATGGTCCGCACCGCTCTACTCAGGTTGATCTTCCTCAGCATCTCCACCATCCCTGCAAAGACACCATTTACAGACAATCCTGCATGTTCCAGGGGAAACAGGAAGCAATCAATCACCAATAAAAAACAAAAACCAAAAAAATTTGCTATTCTAATGTTTCCTCTAATGTTTCAGCAAAAGTCAGGTGTAAGGACTAAACTAAGCACAAGCTTACAGTGGCCCAGATGCGTCACTGAAATGCAAAAAACCCAAGACAACAGCAAAAGCCACTACAGAAGATATAAAAAAAACTTCCTGCCATAACTTCCATTGTGGTTTTTGGTCATTGTATTTATTATTGCGTTGTGGCCTTTTGTTGCTTTTGCATTTCATTGTCTTTTCTGGTTCAACATACTAGAAGCATATAGATATGATTTACCTAAATATTCAGATTTACACTTTATTTAGGGTTTGATTTCTGGTTCGATTTATTTTTATATCCATGTTTTTAGATTTTTGTGATAAGGCAGTAATTGGTGGTGCTTAAATCCCAAAGTGTTAAGATATTGGTCTAATTGATGTGCTTGCCGAGATTAATGATCCAACTAGACGAAACAAAGTAGAGTTACTTCATTTACACAAACCCAGCTGTAACTACAAACACACATAACTAGTTATAGGTTGATTGTAGATTAGAAAAGTAAATATATTTAAATACCGGGGAACTTGTTGACTTGTCCTGACACAATATTTTCATTGTCGTGGAAGGAAACACCATGCCAGTAAATATCACATGCTGCACGTCTTCCCGTGTGAAACTGAGGAGAGGAAAAGCAAAGCGGTGAGAAGAAGGAATTATTACATTTATATGCTGAAAAGAAAACCGATTTAAAAAAAGTCATCTTTTGGAAAATGTTGACTGTCTGAAAATATGAGCAGGACCACAGAATCAAGATGATGGTCTGAATAATGTACCGCACACTTTTCCAATGCAACGCAATGCTACTTAAGACAAGAAGGTTTGATTTTTTTTTTTCCCCCAGAGTCCACTTTGGTTTCTACAAAACAACCAATCTCCATTGGAGAAATGGGTCAAAACTCTGCTCAGTTTGTAAAGAGAAACATGAGGGATTCTCTCTTTAACTTTCTCGTGCCACGCCAAGTCTGCAACTCAAGGGTGTCGAAAGGCTGACAGTCCAATATCGGTATCTTAAATAACCTCCCCTCCTGTAGTTGGCTATAGGATAAACCTGTGCCAGAGTTGCATCTTGTTAATGTGTTAGCGTGACACTGTGTAAAAGGGAAACCCTGGCTGACTGCAAAGACCTGCTATAAATACAGCTACACGCAAGTGTGCGAAGGGGACAAGGGAGGGGAGATTATTTTGAGTAGTTTCTGGGGATTAGATCCAGACACAGCTGTCTTTTTGAAAAGTTGCTTCATTGCTAAAATCTTTCAGTGTCCTTTGGTGAACAATTCAGTTTTCTCTTGCCTGTAGGTACCAGAAATAGCCCTTTTTGATATTCAGGATATTTTCCAACCAGACTTCAAGAAGTTACGACAATTTTAAAACAAATGTGTTCAAAATGCCTGACTATGACAACAGATAAAAATGTGAAGCATTTCCGTGATCTGTCGTTCGGACCCTCGGGTGGCTGTTGTCTCTACCTTGGAGAGGACTCACTTTATTGGATTAAGGGAGCTTAAGGCTTCCTGTGGCAGAGAAAGCCATAAGTGGAAAGTCATCTAGCAGATGTAGAGTCAGTTGTTTCAATTCTCCAACTTGCACTTTCGCATTCAGTTGTGTTGCCATCAATGTAAATTCTGAATATTTTACCACAGGCTGAAGGGAACTCGTCCACTTCGTGCCAACCTCATAAGTGGGCTAACAGAGTCGGGCTGCTAAAGTTTCGGCCCCTTCAATGTATGATGACAAAGGTTTTCACAGTGACGGCAGCTCCATGGAGCTGTTGACTCTGCTGGGGGTGCTTTGTGCTGACTAAGTGTTGCCATATGTCCATCGTTATGGATACCAGTAGCAGGGTTCAAGTGTCAGTTTGGTTACTGGTGATAAGTGCGCCCTCTGCTTCCCCGTCTCATTGAGGTGACATTCTTTCCATGCATAATGGAGGCGGTGTTCATAACAGCTTTGAGTTGGCGCTTTAAGAAAAATAAACTCTCACAGCAACTCAGGACAAACAGAAATGAGTAAAAAAATAAATAAAATGACCTCAGAAAGTTTTTATTTTGTCCCATTTGTTGCTCTTTAGGTTTACATACTGTAACACAGGTGAAATAAAATCGCCATCGTTTCATCTGAGTCGATGATCTAATATTAATGGCTTAAAGCATGGAGATTACAGCCACGGCTAGAGCTGCAACTTGATATTTAAATGATAAATTGTTATTTTTATATCCATGATTTTATATTTTGGTGATATGACAATACTTGGTAGTGCTTAAATTCTGAAGTGTTGAAATATGGCTGCAATATTTCATGCAGTATTGTGTCTTTTAGATAGTGATTTAAAAAAACAGCGACAATAGCAAAGTTGGTGGATTAGCAGTGCTGTTCTTTCAAAAAATAAAAAGAAGAGAAAGATTTACTGCAGTAAAGCAGATATTTTTATGCCAAATTATTTATCTGCAACCCTTCATCTTGAGTCAATTAAGGACATTATAGTGGGGGCTGGAGATGAAACTACAAGGTTTGTAACTCCTAAACTGTTTTTATTTTACATCCATATATTCAGATTCACATGATAGAACAGTAGGTTGTGTATAAACGGGACTGGCTCTGATCTGAAAGTCACCTTGTTCACGTGTAACCAGCCAAATGACCTCAAATACCCCTAAATAAAATAAAATGGAGTGGGACTAGTTGCTCCCAGAAGTTCCCAATATGTCCCTTTCGTACATTTTTGAATAATTCCAGCTATTCTGTGAAGAGGTCTGATACAAGTTATTACAGAACAAACGGCATCACAAAAACCAAGTAGCACAGTGGGAAGGTCAGTGGTAAAATTATTTAAAAACTTATTTAACAACTTGAAAAATAGCATTACAATAAATGCTATTTTATTGTAATGCTGAGGAACATTTGAGGAGTTGCCTCCTCAAATGTTCAAGGGAAATGTCTAGTTGAAAAATACAAAAGAAGCCCTGGTCTATAAGCCACGTAGAGGAAGCATTTTGAGAATGTGATCTGGTTCAGGCAGACAAGCAAAAAACTAACACTGCACAACAACATGAACACTACTCCTACGATAAAACAAGGTGGTAGCAGCATTATGCTGTGGAGTTTATGTTCTTCAGCAGGAACAAGGGAGCTCGTCAGAGATGATGGGGAGGAGGATGGCTATAATTGCTGAGCAATACTGGAAGAAACTTGTTAGAACGTTAAAAGATGAGAATAAATTAAAGACATAACCAGTGCTACAACGTAATGGATCATGGCATTGTCAGGATGTGTTAGAACGGCCCAGTCAAAGTCCCAAACATTTATCTAACAGAGCATACGAGGGGACACTTAATATTCACAGACACGCCACAATTTGTGTGAGTTTTAGCCAATAAAGTGCACCAGTTACATTAAATTAAAAAGTGCATGCCGCACTTTTCAATTTTTTCTTGTAAAATACACAAAATAAAAGGATAAATAAATGAAAACCATGCATTAGTTCCATGCCAATTCGCAGGTATGAAATACTTTGTGCAGGTCTGTCTCTAAATAAAATAAAATGAAGTTGAAAAAGTTTAGGTAAAGTAAAAAAAAAACACTTCAAATATGATGAGCTGCAAAAAAAGAAAGAAAAAAAAATCCCACATCCCCTTCCAAAAAGAAAAAAAAAACAATTAGCCATCATTTTTGTTATTTAATTCAATAAGCCAAAGTAGATAAATAAGTCAACATGACTGGCTTTGAAGCTTCACTCAGAGGGGAAAAAAACATGAATAAAAGTGGCTTATGAAGACAAACACCTAAGCTTGTCATAATCCAATTGAGACGAGAAGCTGATGACACAGTTCATCCTCAGCTTCTGCCCTCAACCATTTATTCACAAGTTTCTGCTGGGACAAAACACGACAAAAAGAAAGAAAGAAGAAATAAAATAGTTTCAAATAGCGCACCTCTTTCCACTGCAGCTCTTTGATGCTGAGCTTCAGGGCTTCCAGGGAGGTTTTGGCTTTAGACGTGTCCACCGTCACAGGCCTTCTCTTTCTGGGAAGCTTGAATTCATCCTCGCAGCGCGTTTCCTGTGTGTTGCTGGATTCGTGGACGGCCACGTAGTTCCCGTTGCTCTCCGCTGACTTGCCTTGCAGGATCGTCCCCGTCCCCTTGATGTGGAGGGTCTGCTCACCTATAGGACTGTTGACGTTTTTCGCAGCGTGAGCTGGAAATCCCTGCAAGGGTTTCCCACAAGGATTCTTGCTGCTTTTCTTCCCCTTCTGCTTGCAAATATTGGTGGGTAGTGCATCCGTCTCCGGGGCGGTGGTGATGCAGCCGGTGGGATCTGGTGAGGCGGAGGGAGAAGACACGGGCATCTCTTCCTCGGGATCCACTTCCTCCTTCTCTGCATCCTCGCCCAGTGATTTCATCTGCCCGAGCTGAACCTTGACATCGCCATAATGATCACCCATTATGCGAAACGCGATAACTCACGCCGCAGCAGTTCCGTGGAGCGCAGTAATCCGAAGCCGGGGAGCCGACCAGAAACAATGTGGTCCGCATTGCAATCTTGACTGGCCACAAAAATTAAACACTATCAATTTTCGTTACCTACATCCGCGGGAAAAGCAGCAACGCGAGTTAGCTGGGATCATCTGCGGGTCACTATATGTTTACGAGCGAAGAAGAAAGGCATGTCTCTCTGCAGAGCTAATTTTGACCATCTAAAAGCAGCAAGGGACAGGCGGCGGTGTCGGTCGGCACTTGTAGCCAGCACTGCTAGCTGCTGGATGAGAGGCGACTATAACGTTAGCTTATTAAACTTCATTTAGCTTACAGCGTTTCTAAGCCACAGGCGAAGCTGTCTGACTCCGCTGAAGACAAACTTCACCTGTCCGGTGCCGTTATGAAGCTCCCTATACCAGCGGGCAAGTGTCACAATAATTTAGCAGCGTGAGTATTACCGTCACGGTGTTGTCAGGCAGCAGATAGCGGAGCCGCCTGCCTGCCATCCTGTGGCCCAGCCTCCATCTGGTTCTCATGACCACAGCTGATGCTGCGTTTTGGGTAACTCGGAAAATTTGCTTCTCCTATTATGCCGGGTTTTTTAAATTTATTTTTTAACTTTATTTCACACAAGAAAATTACAACAAAATAAATACAACATAAAATAAATTTGTCTGCTGTGTGTGTTTTAAAGTCTCTATTTCTATTATTCCTGCCAATATATTAGTGCATTCCTACGTCTTTTCAAATCTTTACATATATATTTTTTTTCTCTTAAGATTGTGTTGTAAAAATATAGCTGTTTTTTTTTTTACATTGTTTTACTTGCATGCAACCCATAAAAGAGTTAAAGATTGAACCAAAAAAGAAGCATTTATTCATTACATGAATAGTCTTTTCTAATTTTCTCCCTCTGAATATTTTCAGTGATTTATCCATACTGTACTTAAAGTAATAATTTTAATTACATATGACAATGAAAAAAATTTACCTTCCTTGTATAAGAAAACTTTTCTGATGTTCCATAAAATACTCATTAGAGGAAGTTGTTTCAACGCGCAAGGCTATTTCACTCCCTCTGATGTTCCATAAAATACTCATTAGAGGAAGTTGTTTCAACGCGCAAGGCTATTTCACTCCC
>CAEGAE010057317.1:0-23110 GCA_903067095.1 Girardinus metallicus
ATAAAAAACTGATGTCAGGAATAGAAGACAGAGATTTTGGATTCCTGTAAGGATGTAAATGTGATGTTCTGGTTCCGTAGATGTGAGTGAAGTCGTCCATCATTTGGTCCAGGAGCAAATGAGGAATCAGAGTCCTGTGATTATATGTTCCTTAAGTTTAATACAAACGTCTGGCAGCCGGCGCTGATGAGATCCTGCGGTTGTCATAACAACCAAAACACATCCCTTCATTCCTTAACGCCCACCGGGGTCAGAGGTCGGCTCAGGAAGCGGCTTTAAAACCCAACTTCCTGTATCGGCTCTAAGGTCCGACCCGAATGCGGCGCAGTGAAGTCCGAACATCGAGGAAGAGGAAGAGGAAGAGGAAAGGTCACTCTGTCTGCTAATGGCTAACAGCTGATAGCAGAGTCATCACTTTTAACTCACACACACACACACACACACTCAGTGTGTGCAGTTCAAACCTCCCGCTGCTCTAAGTGACACTCGGCCGTCCTTGGAGCTCCGATCAGAGCTGCTGTTGACGCCTCATTTTTTAGGAGTGTGTGTGT
This sequence comes from Girardinus metallicus, assembly GCA_903067095.1. NCBI lineage: Eukaryota > Metazoa > Chordata > Actinopteri > Cyprinodontiformes > Poeciliidae > Girardinus > Girardinus metallicus. Next base: position 552 of record CAEGAE010057317.1, read on the forward strand.
GTGTGTGTGTAAAGGGCAGCAGTGGGAGGCTGCTGCCTTATGGAAGAGAACTCCTCCTGCACATCATTCACACACACACACACACACTCCTGGCCCGACCTTGCGTTGTGTGAGCAGCGACGGCCGCAGTGCGTAAAAATGTCTGACGCTCTTCGTCGTTCATTGTTTTAATGTCTTTTTAAATAGCAGCCATTATTACTCCGACACACACACACACACACACACACACTGTGCTGTGAGTTCAGAGCAGGAAAGTTTCAGATTGAGCTTCAGTTCATTAGAAACATGATGACCTTCCTGTGAGGAAGAGGAGCGGCGCTGCTGCAGCCTTCGTCTCTCTGTGACTCAGACGATTTTAAACCGATAAAACTTTATTAATAATCGTCTTTTCTTGCATCACTAATGAATTTAGAGGCTTAATTTGATTGTAGCCGTTTCCAGATGTGGAGCTTTTTGATAAAAACAAAGAAAATTAGTCTATTTTCTCCTCTTTGTTCTCATTTTTAGTGTTTTTAAACATATTCTGTAGCATCGACATGTACAGAAAAGGTTTTCATTCCTGAGGAAGAGGAGCAGAGAGCTGATTGACTCGTCTAACCTTCATCAGCTCGTTAATCTGCCTGCAGTGATAGATTATTGGTTTCCATCTGCTGCCGTTGCTCTGCATATTAAAGTTGAGCAACTCTCTGCTTCCAAAACGCCCTGTTGAGCAATCTGAGGCCGTAAACCAGGACTGCAGCCAATCAGCTGTTAATAACTGACAATATTGATCGTTTCATTACAGCAACTTACTGTGAAGGTCTCTGACTCTGGACGGATCTGGACCCAAACAGGAACTGATTCAGGAACTGTTCAACTTTAAAAACTATGTGCATTAAAAGTCCTTTACTTTACAAGTGAAATAAAATAAAGGACTTTTATACGTGCCATCTTCCTGAATATCATTATTTAGTTTGACATAAAAAAGCAGATTAAGTTCATTTAAAACATGGAAAAACATAGAAATGTACACACCAGATATTACCACTAATTTATTCAGTAAGACATTCATGTGGCGACAGAAATGTAGTGATGTCATCTGCACAGATGGTAATAAAATCCATTTTCACCTGAGGATGTGAGTAAAGTAGATCAAATTAATAATAAATAAAAGTGACTCGAGAACAGAGCCTTGGGGAACCCCGCTAACACCGGACAGTTGTAACAAGTTAAACTTTTACAGTGAAATATTCCTGTCTGCCGTTTTTATTGCTCCTGGAAGAATCCGTTCCACTTGATGGAGCGAATATTCCTGCTGCTGAAACTCCACCCCGGGTTTTCCCTGTTACCGACTCACTGCTTCAAAATAAAAGCTTTTTCTAAATAAAGTACTCCACAAACTGCAGTTAAAATGAGAACCATGACGGAGCCGGCCCGGTCCGCCAGTCGCCCTTAAATAAACAGAAATATTTTTCATTGTTTTGGTGAAGTGAAGCTTATGTTTTATTATTGTCTTTAAAAACTTTCTGTTCGTTGAACACGGTTGGATTCGGTCCAATGCGAGTTGGTCACATCAACGTTGTCTTGATTTCAGGAGATTCACCAACATCGATTCTAATACTGCTGATCTGGCCGATAACTGATGTTTACATATCGTACATAATATCAGAAATACGTACGATTGCTTCTCTGCGTCAGTTGTGCTCCCATAAGCCTTTGCTGCTTCACCGTGACAACATCATGAGTTTTACTAATGGGACCGAAACATCAATATACCGGCATATCGATACATCGGCAGACTGACATATCGGTACATTGATACATTGATACACCAACATACCGATATATCGATATACCGACACGTCGATATATCAATATATCGATACATATACCGATGCATCATGCATCCCTGCTTGATTTAATAATAATAACAGAAATCAAGAGGATTATGAATGTTTTCGTCTCTCTAAGCGCCGCTGAGTGATTTCTGAAGACGAGCAGAGAGAGGAAGACGAGTTGTCTCATAAAGCGGCTCATCCTGATGTCTGACTTCACAAATGGAGCCTGAACTCCGGAGGAGTTTGAACAATAATATCCATAATGGCTGCAAATTGATCCAAAGTCTCTCCAGCCGCTGGAAACAGAAGCTGTCAGATGGATTCCCTCGCCGCCTGATGTTCTCTCTCTGACTCCATAAACATCCGATTGAGCCGCAAATCAAAGCTGAGCCCTACAAATCCGATCTGATTGGAGGGAAGCGAAGGCAAGCTGATTGGGTGAGCCGTCAGTCAGGATGACGGACCGCAGGGCGAGTCAGAAACACGGCGGAGCTCCAGAGAGCCGCCGCTCGTCTGAAACACCAGAAACTGTCCATACTGACTGGAGAGGAAATGAAATATAAAGATCTTCAGACATCAACATTTTCCCCTTTCATAAACTTTATTCACTTCGTTTCAGAGCCCCGGAAGCTAATGCTAACGTGCTAACTGCAACCATGTTGATATCCGCCGTGTTTGAAATACATAATGTTCAATAACAGTATGTCGCCTCCTGCAGGATGAAACCTGTCATTACACTCCTTCTGAAGCCAAGTTGTTTTGTGTATTAATTGTTTTGTGCATAGCCTGTAATGGATGCTAAGGCTAGTTAGCATAGCCACTGATGACGACAAACAGTTTTTCTTTAACAGTAATTTGTTTCTCAGCCATTAGCACATTTAGCAGCACCTAGACAGGCATGATCAACAGCGCTAAGCCCCTCCTACTGATGACATTTCAGATTCTCCGTCAGTCGTTGGGTCAGCTGGTCGGCCATGTTGCTCAGGTTGCTGACATGGAGGCTGCAGACGGCAGGAATGTTTCATCTGCCAGATTTTATGTTCTCATTTAATCCAGAGAATCTCCAGAACCAGAACCAGAACTCGGTTAAATCAGAACAGAAATGTTTTCCTACCAGAACTCGACTCTTCCAGCCGTCTGGGCTGCAGCGCCGGTTCTGTTTGCTCTAATTAAAGTTCTGCTCATATCTGATTAGTGAGGTCCAGGTCGACCCGACGTGGCGCTGATCAGGAGGGATTCTGGGTAAATGTTCTGGACGGTTCTGCAACATTAAAACAGAGAATTTAAACAGTTTGCTGTAAATCATAAAACCCTGAATCAGCAAACAGTGATGAAGCCGTTCAGGTTCAGGTTCTGGTTCTGGTTCCGGTTCTGGTTCTGGTTTATGTTCTGGTTCCGGTTCTGGTTCAGTTCTGGTTCAGGTTCCGGTTCTGGTTTCTCCAGAGTTTGTTGCTGTTTTTAGCAGCAGAAATGACGGCGGCTCTCCAGACGCTCGGCGATCTCTGTTCATCAGCCGGGTCAAAGGTCAAACATTAAGCGGAGAGGCGGAGGATTCCCGCCTGGTTTCGGTTCGGAGCAGAACTCTGAGGTTTTCTGGGATGTTTTGGTCGTAAATCCGTCCAGAACGGTCCGGTAGAAGCTGCATTAGCGGTTAGAGACGGCAAAAATCGACTCTATTAGAACTGCTGTCCACCAATCTGGCAACCCGCATCCCCCCCGAGGGCAGCAGCCGCTCCGCTCCGCCGGCTGTAAGGAGGTCCGCTTCCTGTTTATTGTTCTGAAACGGTTCTGGTCCGTTTCCATCTTCAGACGCTGGAGAAAATGAGCTCATTTATCTGGGAAGCAGCCATTTCTCCTCAGTCACTGCAACACATCTTCATTCAGGGTCAAAGGTTAAACAGCAGGAAACTTCCTGTTTATTCCCTCTGACTCCTATAAATCAGCTCCCAGTGTCAGTTCTACATTCCCAGTAACTCCAGTAAACCTCCCAGTTTACAACAATAAAACATAGATGGATGCATTAGCACGTTAGCATTAGCTTTTGTTGATTCCTGTGTAGGTGTTGCACTTTAGCTAAGCTAACGTGTTAGTTTAGGAGTGGTGATGATGTCATCGATGCTCTGCTGTCAGCTCTCAGAAGGTTCTGGTTCTGATCCGATCCGTCACTTGTGGGTCGTCATGATGGAGCGGAACGGCGCCGGTGTTAATCAGCGCTGCAGGTTATTGATGCCGCAGCGGAGCGGCGATCAGGAAGCTGATTGGTTGCTGGTGATGCAGAGGCGGCTGATTGGATGAAAACAAATGGTTCTGATGACTGATGGGACCCGTCCAGAACCCAGATGGTGCTGTGGATTGATGCTGCTGCTGTTTGTTTCTTTAATCCACGAAGATTCATCTCTGCTATGCTAAAACACACACCGGTTGGTTTCCCTCACATGCGAGGACTCATCATTTATTCTGGGCTTCCTGTAAATTAAATTTCCTCCTTAAATCATGATCTTCAGAGGAGGAACAGTGGCGTTGTGGAGTTTGACTAGACCACAGCAGCGATGAAGCTCCTTGGTGTTTTCATGTCACTGTTTGTTTATGTCGGGTTTGTATTTATTTCTATGAACCGCAGGAAGAGAAGCAGCAGCTTCTCTTTTCTCCACCTGTCGGTCGTCACAACGCCGGAGCTCAGCTAACAGACACACAACCTGAACTGCATCATGAGCCATCAGGGCTCACACACTCACACACACACACCAGGACGCTGAGTGTCACAGAGGCTCTCCGCTGTGAGGAAGAGGAGAAACATGAACCTCCTCATCCTCCTAATGACACCAGCTTCCTGCCCTCACTCCATCCTAATACGATTAATGAACACACACACTCATTCACACACACTCAGGAGACTTCCTGTTTGTCTTACAGCTGCTATCGACCCACACACACACACACACACACACGCCCACAAGAAGTTTAAGTGGGAGTGAAGTGGTGGAGAGATGATGGGCAGAGAGAAAAACCGCAGAGGAAATATCTGAATGGAAGAGCCAGGCAAGTCTTCCAGAACCGGACCGGTTCTAGACCGGTCCAGTACCGGTACTGGACCGCTGCAGATTCCTGTCATTTTCATCTGATATAACAAAACAGCTTGTTAGCTGGTCCAGCTAACGGCTCTGCAGACCACATGTATATCTGACTGTGTGTTGATAGACAGGCTCAGTTCTGCTCAGCAGGAAACTTAGTTTTGCTTCCAGATGGAAAATACAGAGAAATGATCCTTTTAACAGAATGAGCAGATTAACGTAGCACAATGTCTTCTGTAGCTAATGTGACACACCTTCTGTAGAGTTGATTTAACCGGTTCCGGGTCAGAACCGGTTCCGGTCTTGCTGTAACCATCAGTGGCTTCATGGCCCGGTGAGTCCAGAACGTTTAAGTGATCAGCATCAACCCGTTAAGATTTGTGGAGTGTGTGTGTGTGTGTGTGTGTGCGGCTCCATCAGCTGGTGTAGATAATGGAGGAGTGAATAATGGATGGAGGCGTTTGGAGCCGTGAAGCAGCAGCTGCTGTGGGAGCCGCGGCTCTGAGGCCAGAGCAGCTTGTTTCTGCCGCTCGCCTTCAGCTTCATGTGCTGCTGATTAAATATTAACGCTGCTGGACACCAAACCTGTCAGGAGCAACTGAAACAGTCGCTGCTGCTCACCTGGAAATCTCTGCTGGTTTCCCGGTCTCTGCTCCAGGAAGTCGCTTGGTTGGTTTCCTGTTTAAAGAGGGGAAAGAAGAAAAGGCAGAATAAAGAAGCGCAGACTCGCTGCGGCTTATTCAAACGTCACATGAATATATTTACAGTTACAGGATAAAAAACTAGAACTTATTGCTTTATTCCACAAAAACGTAAACGGTTTCTTCTTCTTCTGCGGCGACTAAAGGTCAAACGGAGCACTTAACGAGCAATTAGCAGGGGAAATGCCGGCCGCCCCTCTGAATTATTCACCGCCATCACAGAGAGAGAGCCGGCCTCCGTCAGCCAATCAGACGCTGCGCAGCTTAAGTGGCTTTGCATTAGCCGGCCGGGGATTCTGGGTAATGGCTGTTATTTCCAGCTGATGTGGTCAGAGTGACCGATGGTTCTGACCCGCCTCGAGCCAGTTCTGTTGGACCAGTTCTTCTGGTTCTGTTGGGTCAGCAGCAGATGAAGCTGCTGGTGATTCAGGTCAGCTGTTGGTTCTGATGATGATGATGAGGAAGAGGACTGAGTCATGAGACACTCATCACGTCCTGAAGCTCCAGCAGATGGACGGTAGGCGACACACACACACATCACACACACACACACACATCACACACACACACACGCATCACACACACTCACACACGCATCACACACACACGCATGTTTGCGCGGCTATCTTTGTGGGGACTTTCCATTGACTTCCATTCATTTCTACAGCCTAAACCTCACCCTCACCCTAACCATTACATAACTAACCTTAACCAAAACTCAATTCACACCTTAGTCCTAAATCTGACCCCTGACCCAAAAACAGCGTTTCCCCTTGTGGGCAATAAGCTTCGGTCCCCACAAGGAGCAATTGGTCCCCACAATGTAGTATATGTCAGGAAAATCGTCCCCACAAGATATTACACACACACACACACACACCACACACACGCTGCATCTATTAGCTAACAGTCGTTCCATCAGAACTTAAAACGTTAAAACACCAGAACCAATCGGACCTCAGTCGGTTCTGATTGACCCACAGAAAGCAGAATAACCCAGTTAAACCAGTAACCAGCTGGAAGTGTTCTGCTGGATCCTCAGTTTGAAACAGAAATTTGTTTGATCCAAAGTATCAATGATATTGATTCCAAACCGGTTTGATATGAGTTTGGTGGAACAATACTTCAGCTTCCTGCTTTCACTTTTATTCACCTGTTTTTGGTTTTTAGCCAAAGATTGAAGAGAAATCCTCCAACCAGCTGCTGAAGCGGGGAGGCTCCATTTGGTCTCCGTTTGGTCTCCGTTTGGTTTCCATTTGGTCTCCGTTTGGTCTCCGTTTGGTCTCCGTTTGGTTTCCATTTGGTCTCCGTTTGGTTTCCATTTGGTTTCCATTTGGTCTCTGTTTGGTTTCCGTTTGGTTTCCATTTGGTTTCCATTTGGTCTCTGTTTGGTTTCCGTTTGGTTTCCATTTGGTCTCCGTTTGGTTTCCATTTGGTCTCTGTTTGGTCTCCGTTTGGTTTCCATTTGGTCTCTGTTTGGTTTCCGTTTGGTCTCCATTTGGTCTCCGTTTGGTTTCCATTTGGTCTCCGTTCGGTCTCTGTTTGGTTTCCGTTTGGTCTCCGTTTGGTTTCCATTTGGTCTCCGTTTGGTTTCCGTTTGGTGTCCGTTTGGTCTCCGTTTGGTCTCCGTTTGGTCTCTGTTTGGTGTCCTTTTGGTCTCCGTTTGGTTTCCATTTGGTCTCCGTTTGGTGTCCGTTTGGTTTCCGTTTGGTTTCTGTTTCCGTTTGGTTTCCGTTTGGTTTCCGTTTGGTGTCCGTTTGGTTTCTGTTTGGTTTCCGTTTCCGTTTGGTGTCCGTTTGGTTTCTGTTTGGTTTCCGTTTCCGTTTGGTGTCCGTTTGGTCTAAGTTTGCTGAAGGAGGAAGTTCCTTCATGATGTTTCCAGCAGGTTCTGATCCGATCAGCTGGATGTTTCAGCAGGAATCAGGACTGATCGGACCAGGAGTCGTTCTTCAACCGGTTCTGGTCCAGTTCTGGTGGTTCAGACCAACCATCTGGTACCAATGGCTGGGCTACGTTCAGCGTCACTTCAGTCAGTTTGACCTTTGGCCTCCGTCTAGTTGCTGGCGTCTGATTGGCCGATTCCCTCTCTGTGCCTAATAAAGTGGCCGGTCTCGGTGCCGTCATGGCGGCTCGTCGTTCAGAGAGTCAGTGGCGCTTTGGGCGGATCGGGTTCGCCTGCAACGCCACGAAGAAGAAAGTCGAGACGACGAGAGGAAGAGGAGCTGTGGTCTCTGCTGCTCTTCATCGGGTCGCTCAGCCTGCTAAGGAGATCGGATCAGAACCGCCGGCCTCCCGTGGCCGACCGGGTTCCCACTACAGAGACAGAACCGTTAATAATTCAGAGGAAGGTGGAGAACCCGACTCTCCTGGACTCCACCATTTAGAGTTCGGTCCAGTTAAACTCCGGTGTCCCTGTGAGTCTTTGCGTTGCCATGACGACCTCGGCGAGGTCAGCGCTGGGGAAGGTTTCACCTGACAGGAAAGAGATAAATAAATAAAACCGGATCCAAATCAGATGTATCCATGGCGACGGCCCTCAGCATCTGCATAAAGTAGTCCCTATCCGCCTTCACCTGGAGGTCAGAGGTCACGGTCTGATCAAACATTATTTATGTTGTTCATCAGATTCAGAATATCTAAAGCAGAGATGAAGTCATGAATCCACAGAGTGAGTCGTTGGTTTCCTGTCTCGCTGATCGTGGTTCTGGTGAAAGGTCGTCGGGTTTCTGCAGCAGATGGCATCAGAAACGTCCTGCAGCTTGGAAACGGTCCGGGGAAAACCCAGTCAACCTGTTCCAGGCGCCCGCAGCCAACCCGCTTCAGAGGTGTAAAAAATATCAGATGTTCGCTCAGGGAACGATGCGCCGCCGCCGCCGCAGGCCCCGCTCTGTGGATCTGAGGCGGCGGCCATGATGAGCCGCAGCATCAGGGCCGCGGCGGCGAGGAGCCGCGAAGGAAACATCACAGTGCTGGGAACGCAGAGCTGCGTGTACGCGACTTCATATCGCCGTGACGACACATCCGGACATGAACTGATCCCTGAAACATCACAATGCTGGGGAACACGGCTCCACGTCTCCACCCGGCGGATCAGCCGGCCAACTAACCAGTAAACCAGTCACCTAACAAAACAGACTAGTCAACTCATTAACTAGTTACTCGTTTGCCAACAACAAAAACTCATCAGTTGCCCTGCAAACCAACTAACCAGTCAGTAAACCATTTATCAACCACCAGCATGTCAACAAACCAGCCGTTAACCAGCAGTCAGGATATTAATCTACCAGGAAATCAATCAGCAGGTCAACCAGAACCCAAACCAGTAAACAAACGACTGGTCATCCAGTCAATTCACCAGTAAACCAGCTGGTTGAGCAGTGCTGTTGATTTTATTCATTTTGTTTTTAAAACAATAATTAATAAAGTTTTCTGTTTGAGTTCTGCTTCCTGTTAATAAACTCATTATTTACCAAACGTCCATCTGCCATAAATGCTGATTGTAAAATCAATAATGTTCATTTTTCATTCAATTCAAATCTGATTTATCCAAATAATCACCAAACGCTGCTAAGCAGGTCAGTTTTATTCAAAATAAACTGTTTAAATCAAACTGTAATTAATAATTTAGAGTTTAATGGCAACAAAAGTGGGATTAAAAAAAACTTAACAGATTTTTATTGTATTACTGAGACGTTATATAAAAATACTTTTATTTTTCCAGAATAGTAAATCTCATCACGAGTCTCTGGAAGATGATAATCGGGACGTTTATTGGAAAAATAAAGTTTCTCGTTCTGCAGCTGAAAGAAACAGAAACAACTAGTTATTATAAATCAGTAACTTCTGCAGGTGAAGGATTATTTTTTATTTATTGTACTTTTTTAATGCAGAGTGTTTAAAGTGCAGTAAAACCTGATCAGTGTGTTTCGCTGATGTGGATCAGTTTTCTTCTCCTGGTTTTATTTCAAATCTGGTCTAGTAAAATCCTGATGTTGTTTGCTGAAAGTCGGACGGTTTATAGAGCCATGAATATTCATAGAAACATTTCCTCACGGCGTCTCATGGATCGTCTTAAAGCTCACAAGGCGCCTTCCTGCCTCCATCCCTCCCCCGTCTGTCTGTCCGTCCGTCAGGAGCGCAGCTGTCCGGCTGGATGCTAATTGATCTGGTGTTTTCTGGCCCAGGAGGGAAGAGCAGAGACTTTGAAGAAGGAATTAGGTTGAGCTGTTTGTTCAGCGTCTGTCCGGGTAAAGATGGAGACGAGAGGAAGAATATCGACTGCGGGCAACTTCTGGATCAGGGAGGAAGAGGAAGAGGAAGAGGAATTCATGTGAAGAAACTCTGATCTGAATCACATCTGGTTTAAAACAGCTTTAATATTTAGGATTCGTTCATAATAAACCGAGGAATCGATTCTCTGATAGATCTGATTCCAGTTTGATGATGATTACTCTCCATCTCCAGCCTGTTGCTGGTCGTTGCTGCTCCTTGTTGCCTTCGGCTGAGTTTCCTCTGACCTTGCAGCGGCTCCTCTCCTCTAATTGACATTAATGAACATCCAGAGAGAAGCTTCAGCCAAGTGACGAATCGTCTCCAGATGATCTGGAGCTTCAGTCTCTCTGCTCCAGTGGTTACAGCATAAATATATGTCCATCTGTCCATCTGTCCTCGTCAGCGTCAGCAGCTTCTCCTCCTGTTTCCAGGCTAGTAGCGTTAGCTTCAGTTCGCCATTTGGGAAGAGTCCAAGTTCCTCAAGCCGACTGATCCAATTCGTTCCAGAGATGGTCCTGGCTGAGCGCCCTCTGGAGGAAACTCATCCAGGTCTTCATTCCTGCTTTGTTCATTTAGTTCAACTCCGGTCTAGTGGACTAGTCAAAGTCCGGTTCAGTTGCTGAGGTGTGAACGATAATTGACCTCTGACCTCTGGTCTGGGTTCGGTTGAAGTGAACTCTGGTTCAGTTTGAATGTGAACACTAAGCGGACCGGAGACCTCTCCAAAAGCAGGAAGTGGACTACAGTCCAGGACATTCTGGGTAAATACAACCAAAGCTAGTGTGTCAGCCTAGCGTTAGCATGGCTCCTGGTCTTTAGCCAAAGACTAGAGAGAAATCCTCCAACACTAAAATCTGACGCCTCCATCTTGTTTCCATCTGGTGAAGAAGGAAGTTGCGCTCAGTGTCTTCTTCGTTGGTTTGATTTCACACTGTGTTTTCGCAAGTGGACTATAATTTGTAAACAAAGTTAACAATGGTTGCTCTGATTGGACAGGAGTGATGGAGGCGGGACAGAGAGGAAAGTCTGACCTTCGACCTTCCCTTTGTACGTCATCAGTTCATGAAGTGCGTCTGCCCGCGCCGCTCCTGCTGGTTGCTCCTAAATGTTTGAGTCGTTTCAGCTTCTCCTCTCAGTTTGATCTGTTTCCAGTTGCTCCAGTTGGACCTGCTAACCAAACCAGAACCACGATGGCCGCTCTGCTGCCGGTTAGCTCAGGAGAAATGGAGTCAGTTTTCACCAGAGCAATTAAAAGTCTAGGAAAAACCTGCAGCAGCAATTAAAGGCGAACTTCCTGACGAGTTATTTTCTGCCTCTCTCGGCGCTCACCTCGGCCTGCCGACTGCTTGTGTTCATAAATAGCTCCAAGTCGCACACAGGAGGTTCAGCCTGTTTCATTACGGCTGTTAGATAATTCAGTTTTAATCATTTCTCCGTCTCTCCGCCCACAGCAGCGCAGCGCGTTTGAACGCCAGGACAGATGAACCCGTGTTGCTTTGGTGTGTGAGCTGCAGCCGCTTTTCATCCAGAACCAACAGAAATCTGGAAAAGTAATCACACCCTGAACCGCTCCACACAGAGACTTCTGGGTAATTCACTGAATCAGGAGAAAAATGAGTCCATCGACTCCGAGCCTGACCCTCAGCATGACGCAGCCGACACCTTGTTTAGGAGGCGTTTGTGTTTCTGCTCTGATCCAGACCGTCGTCTGCTTCACGGCTTCCTTTTGTTATCCCACATGAGCAGAGGATCTCTGCAGCTCCTCCAGAGCCGTTGGGAATTGTTTTTCTTTAAATCAGAAGTCTGGTTTGTTTCCCGTCTGTTGGGTTTCCAGGCAGCCTTGAAAAGTTTGGAAAAGTCTGAAATTCGCTTCTCATGTTTCCAAACTTTTCTATTTTAGTGAGGTTATAATCAGACTTTCTGAAAATAAACTTTCTGTTTAAAGAGTTTTTGCTTTTAAATTTAATAAATCTAATAATATTAATGAAGCCCAAATAATTCAGAGTTTCCTCAAGGCAGAAAATGAAGAGGAAATCATTTTGATTTGAAGATTGTTGATTTCTGGGAAAAATCTGGAATTTGAGGCTCAATAATAAATATGAATAATGTAACATGTGCTTCATTATGGCACATTTACCCTGCTGTGTGTGTGGGGGGTGTGTGTGTGTGTACAGGTGTCCCTGTATCGATCCCCCCCCTCCTGCTGTATGGGCTCAATGATGGAGACATTAATTATTAAACAATAATACTCTATCTCATAAAATACCATTCACTCTGTGTGTGTGTGTGTGTGGGTGGATGTGTGTGTGTGTGTAATTGCATTAGTGTCCCTCTGCTTCTCTCTGACATTTCCATCAAATGTAGTGATGATTAATTATTCATGAGCCGCTGAGCGAGGGCGAGCGACATAGAGAATGAATGGAGAGAGAGAGGAGATCAGTGTTTTGTAGGTTATTGTGTTGTGAGTCATTTTGTCAACTGAGGAGGTGGAGAGAGAAAAGGCAAGATGATGAAGAGCTGGAATAGAGGAAGGACAGAACGGAGTAAACAGGAAGTACACGTCGAGGCTTCCTGGTTTCAGCAGGAAGTAGTTTTAGTATTTCCGTTGACCTGTTGATCTTTGTAGCTCACCTGGCTAACTGGAAGCTGCTCAGGTTTCAGTCACTGATAATCAGTCATGATTTCCCTCCAGTAACGGCGAGTCGCAGCCAAACCTGATGCTGACGTCATGTGAGACGGAAACAGATTCCACTTCCTGTTTGAGGACAAAACAATCCCATCCGCTTCCAGCAGGCCCTCAGCATGACTCTGCCACCGCCATGCCTTGGCTCCCCTCATCACCGAGGTCAAACGGCTCAACCTTCGTCTGAACCAGAGGATTTTGGTTCAGCTGCACATTTCAGTCTGACTCAAATGATTCTTTCTGGTGACCTCAGTGACCTGAGTCATTAAAGGAATCAGTCATTCAGGACCAGAAACAGGTGCTAATGTGAGGAAGAGTGAAATATCTTCGTGTCATCGTCTTCAATTGATGAAACATAAAACTTCCTCACCGCCTGTGGTTATTATTACCTGAACCTCTAACATTTACATTCCATGACCAAAGAGTCGGCTGGTTATTCAATAGAGAAAAACAATAAAACGAGACAAATGTTGTTGAAAAGTAACACACCTGGTCATGAAACAGCAGAACACTGTGAACGTTGTTTAAAACAAACGTCAGACATCAGAGGCATCGAGTCACGTATGAAAGTAAAACATAACAGATGATGATGTGTTGAACTGATCACCTCTGACCTTTAAACTAAGAACCTTTGAGCTAACAGCTGTTAGCATAAAATAATCCCCAACAGAAACAGTATTTAGATATAAACTTTAAAACACCAGAACCACGTTTCTGCTTTAATGGATGGAAGAAATGAAGGAAATTTCCTCAGATCTTATTTGGTTGTCTGATCAGTTCCGTCTGTGAATCTGTAGATTAATTTTGTAGAAACGATCCGGTTGTTTCTGTGTGTTTCAGGACGGGCCGGCGGAGTCACTGCTACCGCATCGTCTACCGCCACATGGAGCGAACTTTGACCCAGCAGGAGGTCCGGCGGGTCCACCAGCAAATCGAGCGGATGGCGGAGACGGAGCTGAGCGTTCAGGGCCGCTTCTGACTCTGAGCAGCGTAGATCTACACGCACAGATTCTGAGCGCCGCTGAGCAGCTGTGACTCTTCGCCGCAGGGAGAGTCGTGTTCAGGCGTCACACTCTGCTTTAATGCTGCTGCCGGCGGTTCACACACGGCTGCAGCACTTCGTCATCCTCCCTCCGCTCCTCTCCAGCCTCAACGTGTGAGTCTGACGTGCGTCGCCTTTATCCCCATAAACATCGTCTGTGCGTCGGGCGCCAGCAGCTGCCGGGTGGGACGGACACCAGGCTGTTAAACCCTGAAGACTTCCTGTTTCTGAAACCAGCTGCAGGTTAAATGACCTATAAAAACTCATTTAATTTAATAAGCTGCCATGTAAAATGAATTTGACTCTTGAACCTTTTTGGGACAGAAGCGTTTGGACACACAGGAAGAAATTTATCTGAAACCTTTTTGGAAATTATGTTTTAAATGTTGACTAAAGAGGAAAGTTAACAATAAAACATTTGCACTAACCTGGTTGCATAAGTGTTTGATTCTGTGTTAATTTAACTCTAGATTCAGTTTCAGGCTTCAGGTTCAAACCTGCCATCAATCTGACGACCTGCTGGACTTTCCAACGACTTACCTGCCCAGGTAACCAAGGATCAGAAGGACCCTGTTTAACAAAGGTATCAGTCAGGAGAAGGACATCGGGTAATTCGGGTCGTTCTTTTATCTGTGGATAATTCACCAGGGCTTTATGACAGGCAGAAATGTTTCCACCTGTCTCACGTTTAGCTGATGATTTCCAGGTTTTTCTGCCCAAAACTACAAAGTCAGTGAGGAAACATTTAATTATCTAAAAGACATAAAATCCTGAGTAAGATTACATTTTCTCTGTTTTTTGTCACCCTGGTAGGAATCTGGGTTTTGTTATTGATGAGGCTTTTAAACTAGACCAACTGATACTGCAGATGTTAAGTCAATCTTTTCCAAATTGTTTGTAAAAGTGAAACTGAATCTTTCAGTCAGACTCAGATGATCTTAACCAACTGCTTAGATCAATATGAGCTTCTGGTCTTTTTAAGGATTCATTCCCACCGTCTCTGTTCCATCCGCTTCAGCCCAACTCTGGCCCATCTGTCTAGTCAAAGTCCGGTTCGGTTGGTGAGGTGTGAATACTAATTGACCTCTGACCTCTGGTCCTCTAAACCTCGGTCTGGGTTCAGTTTGAATGTGAACGCCACATTCAAACTGAATGTGGCGTTCACATTCAGTTTGAATGTGAACGCCAAAGTCTAAAGAGAAATCCTCCAACCTCTAAAACCTGACGCCTCCATCTTGTTTCCATCTGGTGAAGAAGGAAGTTGCTCTCAGTGTCGTTTCCTTCAGTGGTTCTTGGTGCAGCGCCCCCACAGGCCAGGAGGGGAACAGGCTGGTTTGACTCAGAACCACAGCAGCTGGAGGTGGAGCAGATGTTCTGGTTCCAGTGGAACCGGGTCGACCGGACCATCAGGTGTTAAACAGCCAAAGCCAGGTGAGTCCAAGTAAAGCCCTCGACTCGTCTGACTGAAGCAGAACCTTTGACCCAAACGGATCTGAGGGCTCTAGCTTCTGTTTGGTCGTTTTTTTTTGTTTCCTCTTAAATGTATTGTTTTTAATGTCTACCAGTTTTTCTTGACTGAATTTGTTTATTTCTGACGTTTTTAATTATCTTTGTTCATATAAAAGTCTTTGACATTGTTTTCTAGAATACACTCAGGTAGAAACAAACAGACATCAGTTTTTATTCTGAAGCTCATTAAACATTCAGGGATTGTTTCTGCTCCTGTCGCTGTCTGAACCACGATGCTGCGAGATGCAGCCGTGACGAGTTTCTTTAATTTCTAAATAAATTAAAGTAACAATAAAACTGTCCCTGACAGCACAGCTGCTCCGTGGCCAAACCAACAATAATTAGGCGTCTTACTTTGACAGCTCTGTGAAAATCTGTCTCTCAAGCTCACAGAAGTCATCTTAGATCATTTTTAACGCCGTTTTCTCAAAAAAATCCCCTTAAAGTAAAACAGATGAGGCTGGAGTCGGGTTGCGTAATGAGGAGAACCTGCAGGAGGTCGCGGGGTCGACCCAGCCAGTAGCGGGTTCAGGAAACAAACCTGTCAGAACAGAAGATTTCATGTTTCATTTGAACCAAGCAGATCCTGAACATCTGATCGACCTTCTGCTCCTTTAACCTCCAGCTTCTCTTCTTCTGCTTTTACTCAAATTAGTTGTTTTCAGTTCCAAGATTAGTTTTTATTGAAGTAAATGAGAGAAAATCCTGAAGAAACATCGACAGACTGCATGACAACTTTCTTTGTTTTCATCTACAGATGCAATAATTTAATGTTTATCGACAAAATAAAACCCGTTTCTCCTGCTAAATGTTTGAATAATTTAATCTGATTAAATGTTTTTCTTTTCATCTTTCCAGAGTTTCTCTCATGGAGCTTCTTTAGAAATGTGACTGCGAACTCTGACATTAGCATTAGCTGCTGCATGTTAGCATTGAGATGCTGTTGTAGACTAGCATAGCTTCACTGATAGGCTAACTGCTTTTGGCACAACTGGAACACAACAACACTCTTTTCAAATCGTTTAGAAACAGAAATTAAAACCCAATGGGACCAGAGATGCTCTGCTGTTGTTAGCAGATGTAGCCTGTGCGTCACGTTTACGAGCATACTGGAAACGCATGACTATAAAGGTTCTGGTGGGAACACTTGGATGCAAAAAAAAAAAAAAGCGTTTAATTGGGTTAAAACTTTGAACTGTGTAACTAATGAATCAAAATGAATGCATCCCTGAAAATAAAAGCCTTTTAGAATATTTACATGTTCCTGATTGACCACCGTGAGCAGAATCAACGATCGGACCTGCAAGACCTTTACCTCCCACTACCAAACAAACCGCCATCTTGTTTCCTCTTCAACCTGTCCAAGCAGTCATACCAGCAGATAAAGGCTAACTGCAGGCCTCAGTCAGCAGTGTTTTCCTCCTGGGAATAATTTCCTTCATGACTGAACTAACGGATGACCTCTAACATTAGTTTTCATTTTGTAAAATGTTCAGTTAAAATAGTTAGCTGCTAGCATCATGGAGTTTTAGTTCATAAACGTTTCATTGCTCCAGCTCTCCGTCTGATGTTTGTCCTGATCCGTTTCACCGAGTCGAGGTTGTCCTCATCGATGGTGTCTGGGTCGCTCATGGGTCCTCAGGAAGGTAGAAAGGAAAACACACACACACACACACACACACAGGGGTTTGAATGGAAGTCATTAGAAGAAACTGCTACATTTATTCACACACACAGCATAACAACCAGTCAGCACACCAAGCTGAGCCGCTACGCTGGCTTAGGCTGGCACACACACATTCACCCATACACACCCTCACACACACACACACACACACAAGGCGAACAGACAAACGCCACTCTGCCAATCAGCCGCTGCCGCCTGTCGCCGCTGGTTGGCTGCGCTCGTCACTCTGGTGGAGTTAAAGCTCAGCTCTGACAGTTTGAGGCCAAGCTTACAGTTTGGACACTGAAAATTCTCTCTTCAATATTTAATCAGTGTGCCTGTTTTAGTATTCTGACGCCCGGGAAAAAGTATCGGTGCAAAAAGTCCCACATTCAGAGCAGAACTTCACTGATTCACCCTGAGACTGGATCGCCTCGGCTTCAGTGATCCGGCTGCTAGCGGAGGCTAGCGGCGCCGCTCATGTGGGATTCTGGTTCTGGTTAAACAGTCAGAAAACATCAGCTGATTGGCCTGTTGGAGGAAAATGCTTTGTTGTTTTCACAGAAAACCTCCTGGTTCAGTCAAACGAAAGTCACATTCTGTTGCGGAAAGTCAACAAAATGAGACTAAAATGAGAACAGAAACAGAAAGAGGCTTTTCTGTCCTGGTGACAGAAACTTTTAATTATTATTATTATTTTTTTTTTACATACTAAAGTTCCCGCCGGAACATTTCTATTTGCATGTTTCTAGTACGCATAAATCTGACTCACAAGCTACATCCGCTAATAGCAGCGATGGACAACGAAGCCGCTTCCAGATGATGCAATAGAGTGAAAACGTGAGTCTGTTGATGATGTGTGAATTTCTGAAGTTGGGTAAAAAGCTTTAGGGACTGAGCAGCTGTTAGCTAACAGCTGATGGACTCATCCAGGATGTGATGCTGTGGAATATCGTCTGTCTGGAAATTCAGCTGTTAGCATGTTAGCATGCTAGCATCACACAGGAACAGTCTTCAGTCAGAGGTTTCTTTAGATTTAAGACTGACTGCTACATGAAACATTTTATTTCCTAAAATGCAACAACAGCCTTTGTTTAGTGACCATCCAAGAGTTTTTAGGATTTATCTGGGATTATTCTGGAAGTTTTAAAGGATTTTACCAGGATGGAGACGTCCATCATCATAACTGGACATATTTACAAATGTCAAAGTATTTTATGTCATTATTTGAGTTGATTCCAGAAGAGTTTGATAAAGTTGATCATTTCTTTAAAGATTTATAAATCAGTCAGTTCTATAAAAACTGGAATATTCTGGTTTATTGTCAAACGGTTCATTTCAAGGATTTCCCAGATTATTTTGGATTTTTTTATGACTATTTATGAAACATAAGGAAGGAAAGCTGATATTTGGGCTCATTAACTTCCTGGATGGTCTGGAATCAGTTCAGTGTCTCAGTTTGATCATCGGGACGTTTGGAGGTTCAGGAACTGATTTGTTAATCCAGAGGAGATTATTCCTGAATGTCAACGCGCCGCCATGTTTGTCCTCTGCTGACGTCGTGTCGGCCATGTTGGGATTTATTCTGTTCTGAGTTCGAGTTCGATCTCCTGAATCCGGACGGTTCAAGATGATTTTCTGTAAGTTTGTGTTTGCTTGTTGCAAATTGAAATGTTCCTTTACATTTAGAGTTTTTGAAGCTTTTAGTTTTTGAAGCTTTTAGTTTTTGAAGTTTTTAGTTTTTGAAGCTTTTAGTTTTTGAAGTTTTTAGTTTTTGAAGTTTTTAGTTTTTGAAGCTTTTAGTTTTTGTTAGTTTTTGAAGCTTTTAGTTTTTGAAGCTTTTAGTTTTTGTTAGTTTTTGAAGCTTTTAGTTTTTGAAGTTTTTAGTTTTTGAAGCTGTTAGTTTTTGAAGCTGTTAGTTTTTGAAGGTTTTAGTTTTTGAAGCTGTTAGTTTTTGAAGCTGTTAGTTTTTGAAGCACTTAGTTTTGCAGAGGCTGCGTGGCGTCAGATTTACAGAAAAAGATTTATTGTGTTAAAATGTTAACACAATAAAATGTTTGTTCTTAATTAATGTAAATAAATTTGTTACAGTCCCAGTTTTACAAAGTTAGACGATTAATAACAATGACTTGGATGAGCTTCGTTAATCCGATTGGAAATATTAAAGCGTTAAATTCCTCGGTACTGAATAACGAGGTTGGATCTCCCAGCGTCACCACGTTGACCTCTGACCTTTCCTCCAGCTTTCCTCCGATGATGCTGACGGACCCTGGATCGGGTTCAGAAACACGTTTGGTTTGATTTTCCCAAACAAACGAGGCGGACAGACGCGACCTTCG
This sequence comes from Girardinus metallicus, assembly GCA_903067095.1. Taxonomy (NCBI): domain Eukaryota; kingdom Metazoa; phylum Chordata; class Actinopteri; order Cyprinodontiformes; family Poeciliidae; genus Girardinus; species Girardinus metallicus. The sequence goes on from CAEGAE010057317.1 coordinate 19,652, forward strand.
GATGACAAGCGACCAGCTCGGTTTCTGCCTCCATTCGCCGCCTTCACCTCGTTTCGCCGCGCTTCCTCTCATGCCGCTCAGCGAGGAATGAAACGGCCGCGCCTTCAGTCACGATGAGGATGAGGCACCACTGTGACTCCATGTGTGTGTGTGTGTGTGTGTGTGTAGGTTCTGACTTGATCTTTGCAAATCCTCTGAATGCATTCATGCACACACTCTCAACATGTTCACGCGTCTGCCTCAGAGTGTCGGGGGGGGGGGGTGACTGCACCCATCTGTCACCCCCCCCCCCTCGCTATGACATCATGAGAGGAATCAGAGACTGAAGAGTGTTTGAAGCGTCGTGATGCTTCAGCCAGGAATCACTTTCTAAGGAGAAGAAAGACGTTTTCTATCTTTACCTCCTTTTTCTCTTCATTTTCTCTCACTGGACGGTTTTTAGGAATCAAATCTAACGACTGAAATAAAAACATTCTTTGATCATCAGCCTCTAACTGCTGTTGGTTTGGAATCCCAACCTGAACGGAGAGCAGTTTTCACACTGCAGGTCAAAACCAGAGATCTGCGGAGCCACTGCGCTACGGCGTGATATTAGTGCCAAAACTAAGACTATTGCGGCGCCTTCGTTTCCTCAGGAGGTTAAAGTTACTGATCTGATTAATGACAGACCGACATCGCTAGATGGAAACTGGGAGAGCAGCCATTTTTCATGATGAAATTTCTTTTAAAGGAAAAAGTCACAGGTGACTAGCCGAGACATGCTAACGGCTAGCCTAATGCTAGCCTATCCAATGCTAATCCTTGGTCATGCTAGGTACTAGCCTCTCTAATGCTAATGTTAGCTAGCTACAGGATGAATGTAGCCTCCTGCGATAAGGAAGTAGGCCGCGCTGGGTGCTCAGGGGTCCTAATTTTGGCCCTAATGTTGCTCCGTAGCATCTGAATCACCAGAGGAAAACTCAGACTGCTTCATCCGTCCATCGCCTCCTTCCTTGGAAAACAGAAGCTGGAAAATCTGGGAATGTCGTCTCCTCACATCGCCCTGCTGCTGAGACTGAGGATGAGGAGTGGTTGTCATGGCGACTGAACTGGGTTACCCCCCCCTCTGCTCAGCAGGTGTCTCGGCCGTCTACCTGCTGGCGTCCCACAGCCTCCACAGGCAGGCAGACTGGGAGTACTGGGTCTGAGTTCGGCGGCAGACTGGGCGAGTCAAGCCGCCGTCTCAGAAGCTAAATCGGGCCGAACCGGCCGCGTCTAAAAATACCCGCCAGGCGTCTCTATCCACGGAGGCGCCGGGAAACACCTCAGGAATGCGTCGCCGTGGGAACGCCGAGGGAACCGAGGCTCTGCGTCCATTACAGCGAGTGGAAACGACGATGCGTTCAAGGCGTGTGGGACAAATGAGGACAGCTGGCTCAATTACAGCAGAACTCAGAAAGCTGATGGAGGATTTCTGCCACAAACACACAAACATCTCTGGAACCTCAAACTTCAGGTGTTTTTGTTTTAAATGAGGTGGAAAGTTTGTCATCCAATCTGCTCTTTTTACTCTGACACCCTGAAATAAAAACCTGGTCCAAGCGAAGGAGTCGGAAAATTTCATTTCATTTCATTTAAAACCGAAACGCACCAATGAAGCACGGTGGTGGCAGCATCATGCTGTGTGAGTTGATGAGATCATGGATGGAGGTGAACTTTCACCTTCCATCAGGAAAACTGTCAAAACAAGCAGCTGGAGCATGTAGATAGTGGCCTAGTCAAAGTCCAGACCTGAATCTCATGGATTGGAAAGTTGCTTCCCAACGCTCCGGACGGGACAGAAACATCTGGAGGTTCAGCTCCGCTGATGCCGGAGCAGGAAGTGATGTAGAATCACCAGAGCAGCGCTTCCTGCGGCTTTTCTCCTTCAGCCGGTTCTGGTTCTTTCAGACCCAGAACTGAAACCGGATGAAACAGGAAGTGGAGCGAACCAAACATCACAGGTGGGCGTGGCTAATACTCCAACCAGCAGGGGGCGCTAACGGTTTTCTTTTATCAGAACCATCAGGGTGTTTTTACTGTCGCTTCTCTCCAGCAGGACGACCTCTGACCTCTGAGTCAGAGGTCGTCCTGCTGAGTCGGTCCAGAACTTTGACCGGGTCGATGGAGCTGTTTAGTTTTATTTAGCTGAAGATGACATCTTCATCGCCTCCTCCTCTTCCTCCTGAGGGATGAAGAGCAGCAGCTGCCGTCTCCTCCTCTTCATCATCTCTTCAGCTCTAATGACGACTCCATCAGGAGGAGATTCCTCTAATCTTCCTCCTCCTCGTCTTCATCGGGTCCTGATGGAAACCAAACCTTCCAGATGTTTCCTTCCTCTTAAACGCTCCTCTTCCTCCTCCTCCTCTTCCTTATCTTCCTCCTCCTCCTCTTCGTCGTGTCAGCCTGCTGATGAAGCCGCTGCCTGATTAAGGCGTTGGCTCCACAGATGTTCCCCCGGTGATGGATCGCTCCATTTATTGTCTGAGGGCTGAATGTAATAAACTCATTAGTAAACTCCCAGAGCGGGCGGCCTGTCGCAGAGAGGGGTGTGTGTGTGTGTGTGTCAGAGTGTGTGTGTTGTCACGACCTCCAGCTCCGCCCTCAGCGTCTCTGACGGCTCATTAATGTCGTTTTTTCTCCTGGGTGATTCTGACTGATTGGTTTGAGGAGGTTCAACCAGTGGAACCAGTGAAACCAGTCAGACTAGTTTCAGTGGCTTAACTGGTTGAGAAGAAGACTAGCTAGCGTTAGCTTGGAGAGACAGGTGGCTAGCATGGCTAAGTTGGTCCCCCATCAGATTGCCTTTTTCCTCTGCTGGCCATTAGCACAGATATGTTAGCATTAGCATTAAATAGGCTAATGTTAGCCTTGGATATGCTAACAACTAGCATGCCCAGGCTGCTCACCGTGACTCGTATTTTCTCCTTTGACGGAAACTTGATGGAGCTAAGTGGCTGGCATGCTAAGCGTCATGCTAGCTGCTTTGATACGTTGTTTTGAGTTTTGAGATCCAACCGGACAGCTAGCATAAACATGCTGTATTAAACACAGCTGAAGTTGGCTTCTGACTGAAGCTTCTGATTCGGCTAATGGCTAATAGCTAAAAGGTAACGCCACCTAATGTTTCACAAGTAAAAACTGAAGACGCACCAAAAGAAAGAAATATGACGTGGAAATCAGAGAAACGTTTCAGAGAAAAACAGAACTGGACCCACCTTGTTCCTGTAGTTTGTTTCTCTGTTTCTCTGTGTTCCTGTAGTTTGTTTCTCCGTGTTCCTGTAGTTTGTTTCTCTGTTTCTCTGTGTTCCTGTAGTTTGTTTCTCTGTGTTCCTGTAGTTTGTTTCTCTGTGTTCCTGTAGTTTGTTTCTCCGTGTTCCTGTAGTTTGTTTCTCCGTGTTCCTGTAGTTTGTTTCTCCGTGTTCCTGTAGTTTGTTTCTC
>CAEGAE010057320.1:0-36646 GCA_903067095.1 Girardinus metallicus
TATATATATATATATATATATATATATATATATATATGTAGACACAGTCATGTGTGCATCCTCAACTTTTCAATGGGAGCTTCACTATCCCCTGTCAGTCATACTCATCCTTCTCATCCATTTTGTCAAGCTTCCTATCCTTCTCCCTTTCTAATCTCCTGCACACACACATGCAGTCTTCCCGATATTCCTTCATCCCCCAGGTAAGGAGATTGAGCAGTTCCAGGTGTCAACGTGACTGACGACATGAAGACAATCCCTGGGTCCTGCCTCTCTCTCTCTCTCTCTCTCTCTCTTCCTCCTCTCATTTTTTCATACATCACTGCTCAAGATGGATGAGACCAGTGGCCTCCACACTTTCCATCCCGAATACAATTACAGAGTCCAACAACCCCTGCTATCTCTGTTATGGCTGCTAATATGCAGGTGGCATACCAAGGACTTTAATTTATCTCTTCGTGGTTATGCCATCTACCGGTAGGAGAACAGACATTGATGTCCGTAATGCTAGGCAAATATTAAATAGAATGAATTAATCCAGGCAAACAATCATAATAGATTTTGTGAGATAAAGTTAGATTTAACGTAACAGCAACTTCACATAATCTTATCTTCTAGATGTAGCAATATTAAAGGGGAAGACTGAGATTAAACAAATGCTGATTGTTATTCATGTTGACATACCAGCAAGGTAATTATCACTGTGGTCCAGTTAGTTGTTACAAGAAGTTAACACTAATTTGTTGAATCTAAATGAATCCATGAAAGATCAGAGATTTGGGAAGCAAAGTGAGTTGACTCTTGCTTCAAGAGAAGAAAAAGAACCGGTCAATGTTGACATAAAGTCCTCTTTCAATATTTGGAAACAGATTTTCTTGGTTCCAAAGAAAGATGTAAGTTTCTACAGCCACTGATGACTTGAAGAGACATGTCATCTGCTAATGTTAATCAACTATGTGTTATTACTCAGACTTAGCATAATCTACACAGAAATTTTTGAGCACTTCATGCTTGCTTCTCCTGACAAGATTTATGGAATGGTGAGTTCATTTTTCAGCAGGAATTTTGCACCTGCCTCACTGCCAAAGGTACCAAAAGCTGGTTCAGTGACCTTGGTGTTGGTGCTTCATGGGCTAGAAAACTGATGTGACCTGAAACCTATTGAGAAAACATTTATTCCTACAATATGATTGGTTGAATTTCAATTGAATGCTACTGGTGTTTAAGTTTTCTAAAATATTACTTCAAGTAAAAAAAGTGTCCTGTTTGTTTTCCACTTGTTGCACTCAATTAATAAGTCCAGCTTTCCTAATTTGTAACAACTGGTTAAAAGTATTAAAATATAAACAGATGGCACTGCCATGGTAGTTAATTTTTTTTATGCACCAAACAAAGCCCATGGATTTATTTCAGTACACTCAGCTCATGTATAGCCCCCATCATCTGCTGTAGAGTGAATACAGGTGACTGCAATAAACTCAAGCACCACTTAATGATCTTTATATGGAAGCCGTCCTGATTATATTTCCAGGGTGATCCAAGTCACTGCAGACTATTTTGACTTTCATTAACCTTCATCATTTTCGCTGCGTCACCACCACAGTGGAACACACTGAATGAGATGAGCTATCGGACTCTGTGACCAGAAGGGTTGAAAAGGTCTAGCCTCTGGTGGACTACAGCCAGGAAGCTGCTGAAGAGGGCATTATGTCAGTAAAACCACATCAGCACAAGTCATTGCAAATGAGATCCCAAAAGAAGCCACTCGTTATATCAGTTTCATCTTGCTCAATCCAAGACAATAATTTCATATTCTCCCAAAATGGCTGAACAGTTTACATGAAATGTATCTGTAGGAAGCAAGTGTCTGCGTCTATTGTCTGCCTAGCAAAGTGAGTCCTTATTAACAAGCGAAATTCAGTTCCTGCCACCTGAATTCCCTTTCACTCTTTGCCTCCCAGAAGTGTTTCTCACACTACTCACAGAGAATTAATCAGTTCATCAGGCGGAACATAAGGGCAGCACAAAGAGCAGAGGCTCAGCATACATAAGATATTTTTTTCCTTATGATGTAGGCATAGGGGTGTATTTACAAAAAAAAGCATTGCCCTACTCCATTATCATGCCTGTAAGCAGGAAAAACACTACTTGGTGCCATGCAGAAAATTTAAGCAGTACTGAAACACCACAAAAAGGTTTGTACTTATTGTTTCAAAGCTTTTCCTACTGAAAAATGCATGACAAGCACAGCAAGACACCTGCTCTGAAACTACCTCCTTTGCAGACTGCAAATCAGTTTAATTCTCCTTCAATTAAAAAGTGTTTCCTGGCAATAAATATACTATAACATGCACAGTCAGCATTAAGTAAGTAAATGCAAAGGTGAGCACTATCTTACTTGATCACCAGATCAAATGTAGTCATTTTCCCTCTTCAGGAACTGATTAGATAGCATCATTTTATCTTCAGTAGACTTATTCCAAATCTGACCTACACCTTTGCAAATCAGGGGAATCATCTATAAATGATAGAGATGTTCTTCACCGGTCACATTTAAAATTCCACCTCCTGGTAACAGGTGGCAACAAGAAATGTCAACGTCAGCATTAGTTCTATGACAACCGTATACTTGAAAGCAGCAAAAGTACCAAAGTCACCTTGTAAGAAGAATCATTTAGAAAGTTTATGATAAACCTAATAATAATTAGACTGGACTAAATATGTACTGATTATACAAATCTGTATAATCAGTACTTAATTTTGACATTTGGGTGTCTATATAGTCTCTCACAATGCATAAAAGGTCATTTCATAGTCTCTAAGGAATCTGGGTGAATGGGAAAGACAACGGTATACTTTAAACTTCTACTATAATAATTCTGTCATTTCCACTTTTCCTTCTCTAATGTCCCCTCCCACATAGTTAATTAAGAAAACAGAAATATATGGTAAACTATTCTAATATTCACTAAGCAAACATGCTGTGATCTGCATACAGAAGAGCATATAAAGTTCTCAATTAACTACTATTTATTGTCTTTGTCTGCAAGGAAAATATCATAAAGCATAACTTATTTTCTATGCATTATGTAAATAGCTGCACATTTAATATGCATGTCTTAAAACTCTTAACTGTGACATTTGCAAAGTATTGCTTGAGGAACCAATGATAGGTAACATTTTTAATAAAGAATGTCTGCTGATATAAGGCAATCACTAAAGAGTGATTAATAATACCAAGATCACAGTTCTTCAGCAAAAGCTTTTTATATTTATACTTTTCTTAAAACTTGCACAGGAAAATTATTTAAAATTGAACAAATTTTAAATCAGTTTTACATAAAAATATTTAACAATAAAATTTTATTTACTGGACAACTTGTTAAACCAGTGGAAAAACACTAAATTCAGACTCTTGGTGCCGGCGTCCCAAATAGTTTCAGCTCTGCCGTTGGCGTCCCCCAAGGTTCCTGGTGCAGACGACCCCAAAAGTTGCCCCTCTGTATTTGTGAGACTGCTTCTTTATTATTAAATTGAATATAATTTCAGATGTGAGCTATTATTGTAACAGGTAAATTTTTTAAACTACAAAAAAGTAACTGTTAGGGAAGGCTCAAAAATGATAAATTGTACCGATATTGATATCTGATAGTAACACCGGTGTTATGCCAGATTTTATTTTATAATTTTTTTAATATTTTATTTTATAATTTTTTTTATCCGATTACTCGATTAATCGTAAGAATAATCAACAGATTATTCGACTACTAACATATTTGTTTACAACAGCTCTATTGTAGAACTTTGACAAAATCGCATTTTAATAGAGGGAACATCACTGTGTGTAAAATAGAGAAAAATGTAGCTTAAAAGCTGTCTCATAATAAAGCAACATGACTAGAGTTTACTTCGAAAGCAGTCCTTAACACCTTAAAATAGCGATTAGCACAGTTAGCACTAATAAAAAGCTGTCTTTATTTGTACTCTAGAGAATGCAAACCCTTACATTGATTTTGAAGATATTAAAAAGACTTCCTACAAACACAGCATGAATGATTAAGCTTCAGTGGATAAAACATAGCAAGACTGCTGTAATACACACAGCCTTACAGTTATCTGGTAACATATTATGCTGCATTCTATTTGAACTGGGAAGTCAGAATTTTTGATCTCCAGTTGAAAAACGAATAATAAACCAAGCACACCATGAAGTTGGAGGCCTCAATCCAGGCTATTGATGCTGCACACATAAAACATGTAAAAGTTGGAGAAATAAAATATTTGGTATTATTTTGGGTTTTATCAAATTCAACAATTTGCATAGAACTGTAGTCTGTGAGTATATTTATTTACTGTCTGGGTGAATAAAATGTATTGCATTTCATTGTTCTGAGCTGGTGGTGCTAATGGGAGTGTTTTCATGTAACATCATCCAGCTGTGTGCATTCATATTGCATGTAGGAAGCTTGAACAAGCTTTTGAGTTGCCCGATAAAACCCTTTTTCCCCTCTCTCTTTCAATAAGCTGTCAAATCAAATACATCAGCCCCTCATTTATACATCCCTGGGTAGCAAAGCGCCCTAAAAGAAGCACCTTGTTTTACAGCTAACAATAGCATCCACGGAGTATCTCAGATACTACCTCTTAAAAAACAGCTGCATACCCTGGCTGATAGACGTTTTAAAGCAAATATAGCTATTACATGTTTAAATCATGAGATAGCTTTTTTTTCCTGCCCTTTCTTCGCAGTTAAAAGACAGTCTCCAGACTTCTGCAATCCTTAAGGCATGCTAAAGGCAGTTTAGTTCAGCACAAATTTGTTGTCTGTGCTGTAGCCTTAATTTGTCCAAATTGATAGTAGATAAAACAAATCATAATTATACAATATGAAGATAACTTGATCTCACCAATGAAAATTCAACTTGAGTAGACATGCAGTGATGTATGGTTGGCGCCATCCTTTTTTTCTGCTTGCTTCTTGTGATCAATCTTAAGGTGATGGATTGATTATACAAAGCCTGATCAATAGTGCGCCCTATAGGGTTGGAGGGCATGGCTCAAAAATAGAACTGTGTAGCAAGAGATGGACAACACTCAATCTTTAAATGAAATCCATACATTCTGAGCAGCAGTCATAAAGATAACCAAGATCTATGCTAAATGGAGCATGGCATAAAACAGAAAGTCACTCTTTGCATTCTGAATCACATTGAGATTATAGTGATTCGTCGATCGGCCACCGATCATAATCGGCCACCGATCATAATCGGCCACCGATCATAATCGGCCACCGATCATAATCAGCCGATTTCCGTGAAAAAGTGTATGATCGGTGATCACCAAAACGATCACATTTATCTCACTTCGCAGCCTGCGTGTGCAGCTCGTCTCCTCTTTCCTTCACACTGCGTAATCGCGCAGCAACAAATCTTGACTTGTGGGACTATAAGGCTCTGAAAGTGAACGGGGAAGTTTGCGTGTTGCGGCGGAAAATTACCTCGTGAGTGAAGCACGTCAAAATGCATCAACAAAATCAATCTAATATGGCATTTAAAAAACAAGCACTTGACGGAGTTCGGCTACATCGAGGCTTAATGTAGGAATAAAAGGACATCCGGAGCGGACGGTAAAGCAGCGCTCAACTACCAACACTCACCCGGATTAGCATGACGGTCAGAAAGCTAAACAAATAAAGCGTCGGTGTGAGACGCTGGTTCTGCTCTCGCTGTTGAACCGCCGCTACGCGCTACTGGTAGTAATATTTCACATACGGAGCGCCGTTTCTGCTCCACCCAGCAGTGACTCTGACACCAAACGTCTGCTTAACGCTGCAGCATGTAACTTAAAAAAAAAAAAAAGATTTTAGATATGTATTAAAACTTTCGCCGTCCTAACATAAGACAGATAATCTCTGAAAAGTAATCGTTCTCTTCTGCCTCCTCCCTGTGTTCTGCAGAATTACTCAGCTCAGTCAGAAACAGAAATCAGCATTAATCAGCTGCCATGCTTATGATTCCTTTAAATCATAACTTAAAGGAAGTTATGATTTAGTAACTCAGGATTGTTTATTTTAATGCAACCTGCATCTAACTTTGAATGAATGTCTCCTTTATTATTTGACATTATTTGATATAGGCACATTTATTTGACTCATGTATAATTTATGGAACTGAGACCCTTACTGTTAAATATTATTTTACTGATTGCAGGTTTTTCAGTTGTCCTTTTGACTGAATAGCTGTTGTATTGTGCCTGCAAGTATTTTGCATGTTCATGTCTAAATTAGGGGAATTTATTGCCAGATAATTTTTTAACTTTGCCAGATCACATAGTATCACTTATACCTAAAGCGAAAAATTAACAGTCAATCCAGGCGATAGGCAAAGATCGGTGATTGGCAGAGATCGGCCACATGGGTGATCGCTATCGGAATTGGCAGCAAAAACCCTGATCGGCGCATCCCTAATTGAGATTTTAATTTTTAAGATTAAATCAACTTAATCAACCAGAATGGGTTCAGGGAAGTAGTAAAGCATGGAAAATATGTGCGGCCTAGTACGACCACAGGCAATTCCCTTGCACTGCCAATGAAACCTCTTGTGAGCAGCAACACAACACAGACTAAGAAAACAGGTTGTGCTGGTGAAATATTCAATGCACGGTCTCAAATAGAATCTCTTCAAAAGCCGTTGCCCCAGGTTGTGGGTAAAATGGAAAGTGAGAGAGAAGCAGCTGAGATTGCACTAGAGAGCAATTGTTAGAGCTCTGCAGTTGTAAACAGACACAATTCACGGCTCAAGAGTCATAAAAAGGAGCTCATGGATACAAAATGAGGTACATCATTTAAGGTCAAAGAAAATCATCTGCAAATCTGATGTGTCAAGTCTTACATCCAGAAGTATGTTCTTGTACGGTACTTCTTGAGTCTCTCTTTGACAAAGCATAAGCGCTAGGAGCCCATTTAAAATATTTCACATCAGGCCAGACCAGAAACTTTGTGGCTATGAGATTACTGAAATGACCTTGAGGTAACGTGAGATTGAAGTAACTCAGTGGGGGCCCAAAGTCAGTCCTCCATATTTTATTTATTTCCCTAATTTCAGACACCTGAATCATATGAATCATCATCATCTTCTTTCAGAGTCTAATTACATGCAGAAGACAATAAAGCATTTGAAACAGCTTGACCTTGACAACTGGGATTGGACACCCTTGATGTAAACATACTGCTGTTACACTTCTGAATTGTCAGTTAGGCATTTGCAGAGCTGTACTGGCTGACATGTGAGTTGTGCACGGTGGTATATTGATGACATAAGGTTTCAAGACTAGCCAGTTACAAGATATGAAAAAATACACAAATCTTCAAAGAAAAAGAGGTCCACTCCTTGCCTCCAGGTGCTGCTACGTCTGAACACCAAAGCAAACTAATTTTCGCCTTAGTGCTCCCGAGCCCTGGTCTCTCCTGAGTGTTCATGAGCCCTTCCCAGCCCAGCACTACCCAATGCATCCCCAGAATTTCTCAGCAGTTTACAGCATAGCAAGATCCACATCTAATTCTGTGACGCAAACTCTGTTTATGCAACCTTCAACACCGCCATCATCGTATGTTGGCCATCTTAGTCTTCTTAATGCTTCATTTTCATTACAGTCCTCTCCATTGTTCTCTGCCCCATCTTTGCTGTCCGCACCGCTGATTTTTTTTCTACTCTTCTATCTTTGGTAACTCAAATTTAGCCTTGTCTTCCTGATCCCAGGACCTCTGTGGGGGTCAAGGACATCCTGCTTCACGTTCCTGTTACCAAGTTCAACAAGGGGTTTGAGAACAATCAACTTCTTGTTCCTATTCCTGAGTTCTTCGGTATGGGTTTCTGACTCGAACCACTACTTGTTCCTGTTATGAGTTCTTCGAGGAGGGTTGTCCAGGTGAACCCACCTTCTCCAACAAAGTTGTTCAGGCAGACCCGCCTTCAGCACTTGTTCTCAAGTTATCTGAGGAAGTGTCCAGATGGGCTCGTTTCTGTTTCCTGATCCTGTCGACCTCCAGGGCTCCTCAACCTTAGCCACCGCCAGCCTTTAGACCTCCTTCACCATCACCGCCAGTCTCCTGATCTTGATCTTGCTTTTTGTTTTGTTTGGGACTCTCCTATTATGATCCTTGGGGTTTTTAAGTTTTGGTTTCTAATCACTTCCTTTTTTGTTGACTTATGAGGCAGCCATTTGCCATCCTAACTCACAATCACATACACCATTGATTAAGACCCTGGTCCTGTACAGTAATGTTGAATATAAAACACATATTGCAAAACAAAATGTAATAATCATATTCATGCAGAATCACTACTTAAAGTGAAAAATATTAAGCTGTTCAGGCAGTCCTGTAGCAGTCAATTACGTTTGTATTTGTTAATTACTTTGCCGTTTTACATTTTGTGATAAATGCTTCATATGGAGAATATTTTGAAAGAGAGCGCATACCAATACAATATTCTTTGTAAATAACCGTCAGCTTTAATGTGAATAATGATCTAATGCAAATTAGAGACACATAAAAGCTACCATTCGCACAAATTCAAACGAGCATTTGAAAGCAAAGTTGTTTTAAGATGGAAGATATCGGCTTTGGTCTTGGCCCCATTCTGATGGATAATTTTGCCAAACTACAAAAGAACATGTTTCTTTTAAAATCCAAATAAGTCATTTTATTAGGTTTTGGCAGCGGGTGAGATACTTAATTTTTAAAACTCGCCTGAGGAGAAAATACATTTCAAAAATCAAACGTATCCATGTTAACTATCCATGTCATTTTCTGATATTTGTGTTTCAACTCCTTACTCATGTCTGGCTACACATCAGAATCCCAAATCTATTCTTTAATGACATAGCAAAGCCAGATTTTTATGGATGCCTGGCGAAGAAACAGATAGCTCAGTGTGTGTTTGAGAGCAATAATGCCTAGAGAAAAGATGCAGCTGCTTCTGAGAGAGTAACAAACAATTGAGTTGTTCCCCCAGCCCTGGATAATTTTTGAAAACTAATTGCCTATTATGTAGCCCCGTCAGGGGGAAATAAGTGTTTTTTTCCCCCTCTTATTTGACTGTCTTCGTATTTACCACACATGAGAATATCCTTAGGCAGTTTTGTCATATACAAATTAGAGTCTGAGTTTGCTTCTTTCAAGCAAAACAGAACACCAAGTTTGATACTTCTGAGATCACAGTAAAGGGCCTTTATGTTGTGGAAGTCTAGGAGCTTAAAAACTGATGAAACCTTAAATATTTAAGTAAATTTTGTGAGGTACAATGCTTCCCAACAATATAGATCCATATGTATTTTTGACCTCTATATCAGTGAGGTCAAACATTGCAAGGGACGGTAGAATTTTGATTGAAAGTGCATAATCGAAGAGTCTCCATTAGTTTAATCTTGTGTGACGTATACAGTAAGATTGCATTCTCACATTCAACTAATGGCTGGTTTATAAACACCACTGATACAAATTGCTTCATATATCACTGGTCAACGTGTGCATTTTATTGAAGCAAAAAGATAATGGGATAAACATGATTCAGCTAACACCCCACTCGCTTTGCCATTCCTCCCACAGTGGTTATGGTCAAAGTGCTGCTTGCCAACCCCAGTTTGACAATCCAGCTACATGCTGTCTGCATGTTGATGTGAAAGTTAAGCAACGGAGCTGCAAAAGCCTTAGCTGTGAATTTAGCCTCTCCTCTGAAGAGTAAGTAGAACAGCCATGGCAGCATGGATGTAAATTACATGTATTTTCTGTCACGTATAATCTCCAAAGCATGGTTGATATAGTGAGAGTTTTATATTAATTTTAGGCTTTCAATGATTTCTTTAAACTGTCTATTTTCAAGAGTATGATCTCATATAGTACTGCACCCCCAGCTAAAACTTTAATAGCAAACTTAGTATCCCTAAAGCAGGAAAACATACAAAGATCAGTCTGTTGAGTATTTAGCACAATATTAAATCCAAGTTTGCTTTTAAAAACTTTTAAACATTTGAAAATATAGTTTAAGAAGTTTCTGGGCATTCATAACATTTCAGATCAAAACCCTACTTCTCTTTATCTTTGAGTCCTCTTCTAATCAAACGCAGAGCAGGGGAAATGGATGAAAAGATTGAATGAACACATCAAGCAGATGACCTGGATACCTTGGCTGATTAAAAAGAAATAGCACTGGACTAATCCAGTGGCAGCTGGACCTCTCATCACACACAGGAGTCAGGTAAGGTATTAAACTGGGACTTTTTTTTTAAATTCCAGAGTTAAGAGGGAATGAGTTAAAACTTTAATTTTAGCTAACACAAAATAAAGATAAAATGCACATTTTTCCTTTAACTATCTTAAGTTATATGCTTGCCAGTTCTCAAATTCTTTTTGTGTGTCAGCCAATAAGGAGGTTTTTGTAGTTGGTGTTTTTGCAATTGTGCTTTTATCCACTTGCCAGAAAGTCTATTCACATCTTTGGTTTCCGTAATTTTTTCAAGTGAACGGCGATCATATTTCAAAAGCTTTTGCCACAGAAAATAATATGTGATTTGTTGGCTTAAAGGCATTTTATACAGCACAATTTAATCAGATTAAAACACACTGCAAGTGCATTGCAGTGGAAGTAGGCACAATGCTCTAAAACACACAGCAGTACACATGCTCAAAAAAGCTCAGCGGAAAACTTAATTGAGTCAAGCACAGCAGAGATGTTGGGGTTATGAAACAAATACGCAAATATGAGAGGTAAGTACACTATGTTTTTGCTGAAAACAGAACTCAGACAATTAAAGCTGATGTCACATATTTGAAATCTTGGTTGGCACTCGTAGATCGCCACCTCAACCTCCCAAGTTTTGAAATATCATAAGAGATGGTATCCTTCTACACCATGTAGGCCAAAATAAGTACATAGATCATTTTGAACACTTCCAGCAAACACTTAATGCTGTCTATTTTTCTAAGGAAGACAGTTCCCAGATTATATGGGAACCCTCACAGTAAAGTTATCTATTTCCTTCCCCATAAACCTATTTTGTTACCACTGCTTTAAGCCACAAAAGAAAAAAAAAAAAAAAAGAAGTGAGGGGAATATTTATTGTAAAAATGGCGCTGCACCAGGAAAGGCATGGCCTAACACGAGGCCATTTTTCACCCTGTAGCACGTTCTCCATTATTTGTCACTGTTCTCAGACAAACAGACAACCTCAGATACTGAAAATCAGTCTCCCCTCATCGGTGAAATTGGTTTCAAGGGGAAATAAAATAAAAAAGGAAAAGGTTTCATTTTGTTTTTCCTTTGGCAAAAAAAAAAAAAAAAAACGTCTGATGATGATGACTGGAGTTGCGTTTCCATTGAGACTGCAGCACGTGTTCAGCTGCTATGCTATCACCAGAGTGATAAGAAGAACTGGAAAAATTTCAATTACATCTTGCAGAATCTGTCTGTACTGGTTCATGTTTAATCTTTTTCTCTGACAATGGTCCTCTATAAAGGTGATAGACTGTTTGAAAGTGAGCAGGCCTTTTGGTAAAGTCAAAATGTGAGAGGTCTATCTTGAAATGAGCTCGCCGTACTCCTACAGTCGCGCTGAAAGTGCAACAGTATTTTAATTATAGATTAGAGTTTCAGTACACTATCCTCTACAATAAGGGGTCAAAATTAAAGTTTTCCAAAAGAAGTTACAAAAACTAACTTTCAGCTTGGTTTTATTTATTTTTTTCCCAAAAGATTAATTTTAGACAGTTATTTATGGAAATGTTAATGACATAAATGCCACATGATGGTGAAGTAGAGGAAAAAGCTAGTTTTGACCAGGTGGTAAAATAGAAATCTGAAATCTATGGCTGTTTGAAATTCATTCACAAACAGTTCTTTCTTTTCTGTCAACATGAATGAACTTAGTTCTTTATTGTGTTCTGCTTTGTATATTTGGTTTACACTCTTATGCTAGTGTTAATCTTTCTTTGGTCAGTGGAACTTTTGTGTTGTGGTTCAGCTCTCTCTATTGGTAAATTTTTTGCTCATTGGTTATTTTCCCTCGGTTTTCCCTAATCTAGTACTTCCCCAGCTTCATTACATTCCCTTGATTAGTCACACCTTGTTCCCATGGCACTCAACACCTCTTCCGGGAGTTAAAGGTCACCCAGTTTCCTCACTTTCTTGCCAAACTCTTTATTCAAAAATACCTCTTTCCATCTTTGTTTCTCTATGACATCTCTACCAACATTAGGCTCCCATTGTCCTGTCTAGGTTTTGGTCTAACTACATAAATCATGACAGTGCAGTGCATTTGCATTCAGCTTCAGTGATATCTTTTGGAGTATGTCTTCACCTCCTTTCTACATATACAGAATGAAAGATTTGCTTGGTATTTGTAAAGCAACTCAACCTCTGTTAGATTGCTAAAAAAAAAAAAAAAAGTGACAGTAAATATCAATTTTCAAGTCTTAGATTAGATTCCCTGCTAAATTTACATTTTGACTTTCTGACTAGAAAATTCTAACTTAAAAAAATCTGTGAATTAAATCATACCTCTGTAGCTTGAACAATAATTCAGTAACTGTAATGTACATACCCAGTCTCAAAGTTCTGCAGCCTTTAACAGCCAGGATTACTCTTGTATTCAAGTCTATTCACCAGTCTATCAATATATGGCTGGTGGGCTCTAATGCTAGATTTTGTACCATTCTTCCATAAAGGTCAGATGACATGACATTTAAAAATAAATAAATAAATAAAATAAAACACAAAGGTAAGATTATTTTTCCAATGGACTGTACATGGGGTCAGACTTGATATGTTTACCAAATACCTTTACAGTTAGCTTATTTTGATTTATTTGATTTAAAAATAATGCTGCAACATGAGACGGCACAGTGTGACTCAAAATTTCCAGGTTCAAACCAAATAAATAAACACATACGCTTTTGAAGTCAAGGTAATTAATTCACGGCGCTCCAAAGCATGACAGTTAGAACAGAAGCTGTCCCCCCTCGTTCTCTTTTCTTTCCTTTCATCAGCATTCAATGGTGTGAAGGTTAGTCATTAATTATAATGTAAAGAAAAAGGACAAAATGTCAGTTTTAACAGAACAGAGTACTCCATTTAAAGTGACACCTTAGTAGAGCTGATACAAGCTCTTGTATCAATCTCACTATTCCTTCCATTTCGCTCCAATCCAACACAAACCCCCCACCCGTTTTTTAACTTCCATTCGCTTTCATCCCTGTCATCCACGTCTCTCATTACGCTGAGTGAGGCGACAGTGCAGCAGAAAGCCTCGTCAGCAGTTTTGTATGTCCTCTTACTCCTGCACCAGCGCCTCCTCTCCACCCATTTCCTTGCTGATGGACCATCAAGAGGCTGTCAGCAATCCACAAGGGGAGGACGAGGGCAGTACGCAGTGATCCACTCTCAACTTGACAATGCCGCCAACACATGGGACACCTCACGTCCCTTTAGAGGAAGAAGTGGTAAAAGACTGTATCCCTTAAGGTCACCACAAATGCAAAACATGTCTTTTTCATATTGTTACTCCCAGAGCCTGTTCAGTGAATGGATTTCTTGCTCTCCTACAGTTTTCGAACTAGTTAAATATGGAAGATTACAAAACATTGAAAAGAACGAGTTAAAAAGGGAGAGATTTTTCTAGGATCTATTATAAATGTCTTGATTAAAGATAAATATAAATTAAAAAAATATTCCTCATGTACATTATTTCAAGAGATATTTTCACCCAAACAAAAACAATCAAGTGAGTAAGTAAATCAAGCCCCTATGTTGTGCTGTAACAATGCTAGCTATGGAAACTGATATATAAAAAAAAAAGACATGCACATATAATATGCTGGGGATAAAGGATTAGGTTGGAAGTGGGGCTATGGTTTTATCACTTTAAAATGCTGAACATTGATTTAACTACACCAAGGTTGTTAAACTCATTATCCTTTTGGGCCATATCAAGATCGAGAATCTTCTCAAAGGGTTATGGCAGAATGTATTGATAAAACATGTGCAAATGGCTGTCTCATCATTCGATGAGTATTTCTTAAAGTTAAATAATATTGATAATCTTTTCACATTGACGTAATTTGACTGCATACAGATAAAGACTGCTTTGATTTAATTGATAAAATATTTAAGCACACAATCGTTATCTTGAAGATGACACATAAAAAGTACTTGGCCACTTTAGTTTGACACACATGGTCTTCAAGTGCATGCAAGGCCAAAATGATTTCTAAACATGGGAATTGTGCCAAAGCCGCTGAACTGCAAGGGACACACAATTTTGTTAGATATAGGAGTTGCTTTATTAAACCTCGTGAAAAATAACCCTTGTGTTAAATAACATCAGTATTGTGGACTGACAAAGTTGATTATTGAAAACAATGGTCAACGTTTATTTTTTTTTACTTTCGTGAAATGATACGCTGGGCCCTTGGTTTTAAGGTGAGAAGGTAAAAATAACAATGAAAGACTACAGCGGCGTGGAGGAATAAAGGCAGATAAGGACTCTATCCTCTTAGTGTCTTCTCATTTGATCCTTATGACTCACTGCCCTGTATGAAACAAATTCTCTGTCTCAACTGATATCTGGTTTCAGGTTGTCTCCTTGCCCTTCGTGTTACCTCCTAATGCCCCCATTCTGGATTCTGGCTCCCTTTTTTGCACAGTGAGGCCGGATAAAGACACAGACTGTGTGTGTGCGTGCGTGTGCAGGCGTGTGTTTTCTTTTTTTTTTTTCTAAAACTGCCATCATTTACTTCTTTACAGCTTAACTATGAGATTAAAGTTGACTAATTGTTTGGGGGACATGGGATGAAATCATGGGCAAATGGCCTTAAGCATAAATTTCAGGACAACATGTGCAGTCATGTGGGCAGACAGATGTTGTGACTGCTTGGAGCTTCTGGTTCTAATGAGCAACCCCTGCTGTCCAGAGAAGCCATCTTATTTTATCCGTCATCGGAGCTCTGGGTAATTTAAATAGAGAGTCAGCTACATGAAGAGAATGGATATTTATCCCATAACATTATGCTCCGTCTTTTGTCTTGGCTGATTCTGTCTCATACATTCGCCTGCACACTGGGGACATTTTATCGCTCCATATTCAGACGTGAGTTGGGCTATTGACCAGGCCGCAGATTGGAGCTATGGGCACTCAGGGGCCTCAGAGATGATGGAATCTAATAAGATGGTGAACCGTTAAAGATTGCGGGATAAAGGAACAAAAGGAGGGAAACAGAAATGCAATCCCATCTTTCAGAGAGATTTGCCACTGTATTCTAAATGTTTGTTATCTGAAATCGCAAGAGCTCCTCGTAACCAGAACGCAGGATTGATCTACAAAGGTAAAAGATCTGTGCTAAGGCTGAGAGAAAGAGCACCACAAACTGGTCGTTTTTCTTTGGAAAAGGTTGAACACGTAAGAGGGGGCGGGGGGAAAGTAGATTCATTCCTGAGATTTTTCACCAAAATAGCTGTAGAGAATGTTGTTAGCGGATAATAGGCGTTATAGCTGCATATCTCAAAAAATACCGTGGCCTTCTGTTGCTGTGTCTGCAAGGACAAGAGAGGCAATTCTCAGAAATGATAGAAATCATTATTCACCTTGCTTTATATAATAATGTGATAAAACATGTTCAGAAACTCAATTCTGTAGAAGACTGGCTGGGTTGGAATATACCCGAAGGAAGGTTTTGTTATATTGTATTAGAGAAGCTTTTAAAAATATTCATAATGGCGAACATAACGGGCACTGTGGCAATTTCTTTTAAACCCTGCAGGCTGACAAAATCTAAAACAAGTCTCAAGCAATGATAACTTATCACAATGGCATCATTAAAGACTTTCTTTCTTAACCTGATTGTCCTTTAGCGCCACAGAATACCTTATACAACCGCTCTGCCTGGCTGACTCATACTCCTGACTAATACACTGGCTTTTATGTGTGTAATCTTCACAGTCTTCTTTGAATATACTTTCTTCCACAGCTGTGTGTGTGCATGTGTGTGCATGTAAAAGAGGACAAAATTAAAAAATTTTTATATGCAAAAGTAAAAGGATGGCTGATTGTAGTCTCTAAGATATACAGTCACATTCAATATTAGAATATGCATCCCAATCAGTCTTGTTTATAAGATAAAAAGTATATTTTAGAAATAACATTTTAGCAGGTATTAAACATGCCTTTCAATAAGCCAATATTTCTGTATTAATTTTTTTTAATATTCTAAACTCAAACGTTGTGACTCTATTTACTGCAAGCAGAAAATTGTCATAACCACCAGAAATAAAGGCTTTAAGACATCGATCTTTGTGTAATCTGTGTGTTGTGTTCCACTTCATAAATTCAGCTACTGAATGTTTCAATGTTATTCTTTTTTTATGTATTTATATATGCCTAATCATTTGAAAAAGTACAAAAGCAACTTTGTGACTTTGTGGAAATCTTCCCTGCCACACAGAGTTAAATTAAGTTTCATGCTTATCTCAGTAGATGTATTTTTCCAACAGGGCTACTTGGCGTAAAATTTCCATCAGACATCAGTAGCAGCCAAAGTTATCCACACATACAAAAAAGTCTAATGAACTTAGTTCATATGTTAAATTTGATTTGCACGGAGAAAATGCATTAAAAACATGAAGATGCACAATGACAGAAAGTCACCAAAATAGCTGATTCAAATCCCGATTGGATAAAAGGGTTTCTCATTACGGGTCTTTGCAACTTTCTGGTTGAAATGCCCTGATATCATTGGTTATGAACATAGTTCTACATTTTAGAATGTTTTGTCCAAATGTTGAAGTAGAAAGGACATAATCACATTAAACCAAATAAGCACAATAATGCACTGGGAGGGAAAAAGTCTGACCATACGAGATCAAAAATGTAACATTTTAGATGTCACTGTAGACTGGAGAAGGATGAATGTCACTGCGAATCATCCCAGAAACTGTAAACCAACGTTTGGAGGTGGGAACATAACGTCGTGGGGCTGCCTTTGAACATAGGACGTTATTGTAGGAAGAATAAACAGAAAGTAACTGAGAAATTCTTGAAAAGAAACTGAAGATGAAAAAGAGTTTTAAGTTGAACATTGATTTCAGACACACAGCCAAGGAAGCTCAAGCTATTTTAGAGGAAAATACATATATAAGGGCTAGTCTGGCCCAGTCAATAACTTAACTTGCATCCAACTGAAAACCTATGGGGAGAACTGAATATCAGAGTGCAAAGGAAAAAGCTCCTCAAGAGCTCAAAAAGATTTAGAGATTGTTTATGTGCACAATGTGTCAAAATCAAACCTAAGCCATCAGTGAAAATATTGTCTCGGTACAGAATATGTCTTTAGTCTGTCAATAACAACAAAACTACTTAAGAAATGTTGGTGAGCATGTCATTCCATTTTATTACATGCAACTTTATTTATTTATTAATTGTTTTGATTTTTGTATGCATGGGGGTTTATTGGTTCACTGGTTCTTTTTCCGGCTGTAACATCAGCCTCTTATTTCACAATACTAAGACAAGCTTTTGAACACAGAAACAGCAGTAGCTGACTTGCAGGAATATAGCATAGCCTAGCAGTCCTCGTTGTATATTGCCTATATAGCTTCTTCTCTCATGCGTATAAAGAAACGAGCCAGTGAAGGAAGCGCAGATGTGCCGTCGCTGCTCTGCTTTGGCTGTCTTGCATAAAAGAGACCTTAGGGTGAAAATAAATTAGTTCAAGGCATCAATTTAATTAGAAACCACCCTAAGCTCCCACATTCTTTAAAGCTCCTTTCTTACTCATTCCCTGTGGAGGTTTCAAATATTTGGATTAATTTAGGCTACATGTGTCCCAAAGAATGTGTTTTGATGGAAATAACCAGAAACAAAAAAAAAAAACAGGTGAATGGTGGGACCCCAGAGGATAATGATGTTGATCGTGCTTCTCTGATAGGCCAGAAGCCTAAGCCTAAAGGTCCAATGAAAGATGACAATAGAAATAAAAACTTTTGCTTCGTCTGGTTCTGCAACTTTTTAGGTCATGGCAGAAGGGGAAAGAAAAACAGGCAATCTCTCTATACTCAAAAACCCGGTTGCTTTCTTTTCTCCTGTGCTTTCCGTTATCATGACAACAAAACAGCCAGCAACCAAGGTCACTTCCTCCAGATGAGGCAGCATGACTACCAATGCCACAACATTTATTGCAGAGAAAGGCATAGACAGGCGACAAGTATTAAATTATGGAACAAAAAAGGAAACTGTGGCCAGGGTATCGCTTGCGAAATTCAATTCGCAGATGCACAGGTGAGACTGATGGAGGGAGGAAGAAGAGCAGAGGATGTTTTGTACTTTATAACAAGTTAGTCAGATAATACGTGTGGCTGCTGCACACCTCAAAGCGGTGAAAAAATGCTTCAGTAATACAATACTTTGCTGAGGTATTCAAGCTACTTAAAAAAGCTTAAAATAACCATTAAGCAAACATAGGAAACATCTGGAACTAAAATTTAACTCGATGGTCTCAGATTATGTCTCCTGTGCATCCCAAACCATCATCTAAATGATCTCCACCGTTTAAATTTCTAAAAATTATGTATCTAAAATATTGCAAATAGTAAATATTTCCCTTAAGTTATTTTCCAGAAGCTCTTGATACTGTAGTGATCAAAGTGATTCAGATCTTATTTGGCAGATAGAGCCTATGTTTGTCTCATTGTTCTGGGTGAAGAAAATCAGCTATGGATTTCTCTCAGGCCTGAAAAATTACTTCATGTCATGTACGTATCCTGATGACACAACATTGTATCACTATTCAATGTTGTGCATGTCTACAGCCCATTACAGTCACTGAGTCAGTTTGTTCACTAAATCAACAAGCGGATCAGAAACACTAGTGTAGTTTTGGACTAACCTTGAATAACCACATCCACTAAATCAGTTTTGGATGATCCTTAAAACTTTGCTAGAGGATTTCCCTAAGGAAGTTCTGTAAGACAAGGGAAAATTTTGGTTCTCTATGTCTGACCAAACTTTATTTTCTTCTTCGCTTTACATGTTTCTGTCATTTCTACAGCAAACCATCAACGGACTGGAAAAAAAATATTATTTTTTCGTCTAGGCACTGTAGGTTGTTTTTTACTTACTTATTAGGTAAGTAAAAAACAAATTTTATGTTATTTTATGTTTTTCTTCTTACCCAACAAATTAAACAAGTCAGTCAATTGGAACCTGTTCATTTGTCTACCAACTAAAAAGAAGCCTTAGGTTTGGCGCTGTAATAGAACAGGAAAAACACTAAAAGTTAGTTATTGATTTTTTTTTGTTTGCTTTTTTTGTCAGAAAGACTTAATGAAAAAGCGAAATTGGACAAATTTTGTACATCACTACTTTTTGTACTCCCCTGAGGAAAAACCTGTTTCATGAGGGATTCCTTTTTTTCCCAAATACTATGATTTTTTTTTTCCTTTTTACTTGGACATAAAGTCCTTCTTCAGGCCACTTCAAGCTGCAGGACTCCAATGATTATGTCAGTTTAATATTAAATCCAGTGATTCATTATAGAAAAGGGTGACATGGCAAGGCGTCACAGCACAGCTAAGGGTGAATTCATTACCAACAGAAATGCCATAATTCTTTCCACTTTGTTCTCTCAGTGGGTTGCTGAAAATCCTTTTAAGAAGTATTTATGATCAAGGATGTTATGACCTCAGTCTCTTAAACCGGATCTGGCTACAACCAAAATGTTTTGTCCTTCTTTTTATGTTTCTCTCAAGTCATAATTCAACAGTTGCTAAAAACACACCTCTTATTCTCCTGCCTTTTAGCATTTTTAAACTTTGTCATAAAATGCCTAGCATTATATTGTAATCATATGCTTAAATGCAACTTTTGGATGGATGCCTTAGCAGCAATTGAGGACATCATCAAAAAAAAAGCATAAAAAAATGATGTGCTCATCAAGAAGAAGCTTCGTGACGTTGCAAGCTAATTTCCTTTTTGACGAGCTAAATGGCAGGTTGTGTATGCTAATTAGCATAGGATAGCTAATTAAAACACTGGTGTGTGCATGTGTGTGTGAGGCATTTGGATAGGAGCACCACAGGAGGGCTAGTTTTAAGAGGTTTGAAATGATGAGCAACATGTCAGTCTTTTTGGGACCTGCTGAGGGGAAAGAGTGAAACGTTTGGCAGCTGAAACTTTGACAGGATCAAGCATCATGCCCAGAGTGGGAGCCAATACCTGCCAAAGGCTGACTGGACAGTTTATATTTAACTATGTGCCCAAAAAAAAAAAAAAAAACCTCACAATGCCGTTTTTCTCAGAGGACTAGAGTGAGTCAGAACCAAGGAGTATTTTACCTGCATGTAATTTAACCTAAAAAGAAAAGCAGAAGTATAAAAATCTTAACGAGCTCTAGCATGTAGAGCCACTCACTTGAAAAATCTTTCACTGAAGTCACAGCGTTGTTTGAGCTCCCAAGTTTACAGAGCAAGTCTGAAAATTTCCTTCTGTTTGGGTTTTTGATTTTTAAAAAAAGGGACCCAATTTGAGCAGATTAAAAATCAGAGTCTTTTACATTTTCAAAGGCTGCAGAAACCCTGCAATATGAGCTCATTATAATTACGCTCCAGCTAGTCTGCTCATTACCTTTTAGGAAGTTCAGTTTTAAGATCACAGAGACCAGACACCCACCAAGGTTACAAGTTCTTAGCTTTCCGCTGTTCGCATATTTCTATGACTCTCCAGGGTTAAATTCAACAGATTCAACTCTCAAAACAACTAGAGGAACACTAAGCTGAACAACAACCACTTTTGTTAAGATGGCGAGATAAACTTGGATCGTATTCTAGATTGGTTTGTCCAAGTTTTATTTGTTGTACAGTTTTCATAACTGCTCTGACCACAGATCTGGTTAGGTTGCGGTATTTCGTTGAAGCTGAATTATGAATATAAACAGCTATAACTTTATAAGTTATAGCTTTTGATAAGTTACTTTGTCAAGACTCAATTTAAGGAAAGAAGTAAACATATATATATATCAATATGTTTCACTTAGTGAATGAGCTACTGAAAAAGAAATAACTTTTAAATGGTACTAGTATTTCTTAAATATTTAACTGTATATAAAACATAAAAAAATAAACTCAAATGCAATAATTCTACAAACCAACTATCTACCACAAATCCTTCTGACTCATATAATGTACTGTTATTGTGCTTGAATATATTAAAAAAAAAAAATAAAATTCCCCCTCCTTTTATTAGGTTTCTGGGCTCCTGTTTGTCGACTGCAGCACTTCTGTTTTTGCTGCAAAGCAGAAAGCTGAGCCCCGGCTCCCCAGCGGTCTTATAAAGGTAACAATAGAACTCCCGTGTGCAAACGAAGCAGAGCACAGCAGACGATGGCTCACACAACTAATTGAAAGGCTGTAGCCATCTCAGACAATCAGCCAACTCCATCTGCGATTATAGATGTGACGTTATGTGCCGGGATACAAATCCGCCACTGTCTCCAAACCCTCTGGCGCCCGTTTTCGACCTGGCGATGGTGACCCTGATGAGCTTTCGGCCTCCTCTGGGTACTCATTATATATGTGTCAGCATAAACCTGACTCCTCTCTTTTCAGGTCAAACTTTCCCCTCTTTTTAATGATTTCTCACAAACCAAGTTGGGTCCTTTTTCTGTTTTTAACTAATCCATCAAAACAAAAGGACAAAAACTCAAGTGTTTACCAAAAGCAGCGTGGCGATTGGAGCAGCGGGCTTTTGTTTGCAGCTCCTGGTTTTGCCCTTTTCCGAACTGACCCCCTTTGGCACGGAGGCTGAAATTATTCGAGGCAGAAGCAGCAGTGCAAATGAAACGTCATCATGATTGCAATCTCTCTGACATGTCCAGAGAGAGAAAGAAGGTTTTGTTGCATGCTAAAATGGCAGTGGTGTTGAGCTCTCTCTTTATGTTAAGGAGATCTAGTTCAGCATGAAATATTTCAGTCCTGCCGGACAACAGGATCAATCCAGTTTTTACACATGTTCTGAATCCTACGCATTACATGTTTTCGTACATTCACAAGTCAATCAAACCTTAACACCCACATGAAAATATATTATTCAGTATGTTAGAAGTTACTAACACTACCAAACATCAACTGTCAATCAATGATAATCCCAAATGTTATTTTCAAATCAAAATAGGGCTCAAATTCAGTTTAGCACAACCGCACATTTTGGAGCGAAACATTTATTGAGGTTTTCTTAGTTTGCAAATTCAGCAAAAGCATTTATGGAAACCATGCACTATGCATCATTTCTATGGCTCATTTTAAATTTTATTAGAATACAATTTAAGTGGGTATTTGTTAAAGATGCAAGAAGTCTTTTATATGCTAATTCAGAGATTTCCCCTGTGAAAACATTAAAAACTTCTGCACAGGTACAAAAAAAGCTGGTAAAATATCTCAAGATTTTGTGCAATCTGCCCTTGATGATCTGTTACAGTGTTATATGTTATCCTTAACTACAGTGCCTTGCAAAAGTGTTGATGCCATTTGGATTTTATTCCTATTTTCTTCCACTATGCAACCATAAAGCTTAATATACTTTAAGTTTTATGTGAAAGACCAACACAAAACAGAGCATCATTTTGATGCTAAAGGAAAATAGTGCACAATTCTACAAATATTTTCCCGATAAAATCTTAATAGATTATACACAGCTGTTCTGTAAAACCCTCGGAGATTACACAACATACATTAATCAGGTATATCACTATCTCTGCGGTGAAAAACAGTGGCTACAGCATCATGTTGTGATAGTTTTCTTCACCGGGGACCGGGAAGCCCGTCAAATGTGACCGGAAGATGGATGGAGTTTAATTACGGGTGGAAAAACCTTTTAGAGGCTTCAGGAGAGTTTAGGCTGGGATGGAGGTTCATCTTCCAGCAGGTTAACAACCCTAAACATACAGATTTAGATCAAAGACTACTCATGTGTTAGTTTAATCCGTCTCAGGCCAGGCCTAAATCTGTTTTAGAATTCTCTTCATACAATCGCAAGAGGTTTGAGTTCTATTGAAATGAAAAAATTAAGAAATTTTGTCTTTAAATGTGTAAATCTGGTGTAGGCCTCCCCCACAATATTTGCAAATGCAATTCCAGTAAAAGGTAATGCAATAGAATATTGACTCAGGAAGCCAAATATAAATTCATGACGGATTTTTCACATAGAATCCTTTAAATCTCTACTAAAAACCCACATGTTTAGAGTTGTATTTGAAACGTAATCAATTACGAATTTAACGATGGTACTTGACTTAATGTAATGTTTTGATTGTCAATTCTATGTTGCATGACTTTGTGTTTTTGTGTTTGTTATGATGTAAAGCACTTTGAAATGCCTTGTTGCTGAAATGTGCTGTACAAGTAAAACTTGATTGATTGATAATTTAAAAAAAAGTATTATTCTTCACTTTCCATCTACGCACTATTATTTTGTGGTGATATTTCACTTAAAGATACATCAGAGTTTGTGGTTGTATTGTGTCAAAATGGGAAATGTGTCCAAAGTAACAGCAACATGTCTGCAAGGCGCTGTATATTAAATCGTTTACTGCATGCCATGTTCACTGCAGTGACACACGGCACAAACACACACTAACACTCACACAAACAAATAAGACAGGGAGCTACAGGATGCCTGATTACTGCCAAGCCAAAGCATGCAACATGATAAGGTTTTTTTTTTTTGGTTTGTTTGTTTGTTTTTCACATGAACACAAATGCATTACATGTGTCAACAAGAAGGCTCACCAAGTTTCCAACATGGGAAGGACCCTATTCTACACACACTGATGCACTATGACAGTCTTAACACATATTAGTAGACTTTACCAACATGGAAGTATTGCACTTTTTTTCAATTTTTTTTATTTTTTTTTTTATTTTTTGGAATCAGTGTGACCACATTGTGGAGACAAGCCCGAATGGAGTGAGCATGAGTGATGACGGATGCAATGAGGCGAGAGGGGTGGTGGGGAGGGGGTGGAAGGGAGGGGGTGTTGTGTGGAGTTATGTTGCTGGGATGAGGGGGATGCCACGTGAAAGGATGATCAACCAATTACTGACAACAATGCGGAAATACAGAAAATCAACCTGAACAGAATACAGCTTTCTAAAAAAGAGATAAGACGCAACAAGAACAAAAAAACAAAACAAACAAATAAAAAAAAAAAAAAAAAGACAAAAAACCACAAGCTGCTTTCTGTCTCAGCCCCAGGGGGTCCTGCTTTGAAGTGGTTTGCTTCAGAGGTTGCCAGGGGGACGTTTTAAAGTCTTGAAAGTTACCAAGGACCTTGTGCTGTGCTCTTTGTTTGAAGCCTTTGTTAGTGGCCTTCAGAGCACAAAACAATTAGACAACACAACAACCTGATACACCTTTTATCAAGCAAAATTCGACTCAATAAACTCTGATTGATCCGCGACTTTACATCCTTCACGTCTCATCTATCTTGAAATCACCTTCCGCGTAAATGAGCCGTTCGAGCCATTAAGAGCGACAGGTTTTTGAGTGGTGAGGTGCAGAGGAACACCTCGGATTTGACTTGGTCTCCTCAAACTTTCCCTGCCTCACACTTTCTTTCGTAACCTTTTGTGCCGCACAAAGACATTACCGCTAAGTCTGCAGAAGACGCCTGAACAACGGGAACACCTGCTCCCCATTTTTAAAGGGAGGGAGGAAATGTTTTTCTCTTACTGATTTTTGTTTTTGAAGTAAAGAAATTTGATGACAACCTGCAGTCACACAAGCACATTTTGTACATTTTTGAAATTATCCTACTCAATTGGGGTATTTTTTTTATCTTTGCTATTTCTAATAATTGCACATTATTTTCTTACGTTGTGCATTTACTTTCTGTATAGTATTATATACCAAGTTCTGTTTTAATAATTTTATTTTTGTGTAAATCTACATGCTCCGACTTGCCTGTCACTTTGCTGCTGGTACACCAGATTTTCCCCAACGAGGGACAATAAAGGTTATTTCTATTCTATAATTTTTTTGCTCTTGTTTAAATCCTATAGCTGCACTAAAGTGCTCCACTCCTCAGCTTATGTTTCTCTTTTTCTACATCCTAAAAGACCAGAGAGTCCTAAAACTCGAAGTTAATGCTTCCCAGCTCTTACAAAGATTGGAACCTAAAAATTCATTTAATTTTCCCTTTAGTTCTAGATTTCTTATTCTCCTCCCTTTCTGTTGCTGTACTAGTTTTAAAGCACACTCTGCCCAATATACTGTAAGAATGCATATGCAAGTAAATTAATTCACATGGCTAAAAGCCAAATAATAACTTCGCTTTAAAAGATTGCAAGTCCGACCTCTTGAAAGAATATGAAAAAGGAATCAAAGATATTTTGGAAATGTTTTCTTTTTTTGGATTCCAGTAGCTATTTTGTCTTATAGGTTTTATTGCTCTGCTCTCTTTTTACTAATCTCATCTAGAAGAATTGATGACTTTATGGAAAAGGTTGAGAACCGATCCCTCAGATTCATTTCAAAGCTGTGTGATTGATTTTTGATCAATTCCAAGACTTAAGATAGCTGAAAAAGTTTGGTTTTTTTAATCGTTTATGTACGCATAATATGAATGTGTAATAAATTTTGATCTGAGCAGGTTTTAAAAAACCTTTTTTTTTTTTTTTTAACATCGGTTCATGCAGCTGGCTGCACACCATGCAGGCCTATAAGTTTGTTTAAAGAGCGTCTGCATCAGCGTTTGTTGGTCTGCAGCTCTTCTGCCACTTATTGTCTCCAGCATTGCAGGGGCTATGATTTGCTATCAAGTGTGTTTGCTTATCCGCTGTCCTCTGCCAAGCTCGAACAATGCAGCACAGCAATCCTATGAGAAGCCGAAGTCTGCGACAAACAAACCATTTTCGGGTGAACGGCTTAATTGCTATTGATGTGCCTGGGCTGGCTGAATGCTATAATTTCCAGTGAAACTCGGTAGGTGGACTGCACTTGTGTAAACAAAAGTGGAAGGCGAGCAAGCAGCCAGCCCTGTCTAAAAATGCCAAGATACCTGCACCTAACTGCATGCACAATTTTTGAGATGACCTAAAAGTAATTAATTGTGAAAACTTTAAAGGAATTTTATGGACTGCAATATTTTTGAATTTAGAAGCACAAAACCCTTTGGAGATCTAAACCTGTGGAAGGCTTCTTCCGCCATGCGACTTTGGAGACTCGAGAGAGAACTCGGGCTTTTCCTCCCTGCAAGACCTTGGAGCGTTTACAACCACTTCAACATTAGACAACGCTTCTGAGGCAGCTGACTGGACAAGGGTTTAGCTACTGAAGCATTGCTACTAACAGGATGCATGAGAAGAGGCTGCAGTCGAGAAACGGATCTTAAAAACGGAAATTAAAGAAAGGTGAAAATCAAAACATTTGTGAAGATGTTACTGGGAGGGGAATCGTCTTACCTGGGGACACAGGCAGTGGAGGTCTCCGCCTCAGGGGCCTCCGGTGCTGGGCAGCAGAACTGGTGAAGAACTGTTTGGTTGCTGTGTAAAAAAATTACAAAACAAAAAAGACAATATCTTAAGTGGGTCCTATTGAAAGAGTCAACTTGTCGGGATTTTTTCTAATAAAAACAGGTTTGATGCAGATCAATTTCCTTTTCTTTTTTTGCTTTGCTGTGAAATGGAAAATATCAGCAGTACTCAATATTTGTTTGTTAAGTAGGCGTTTAATCATGAAAAAAATTACACCAAAGCATTATGAAAAATTCCTAAGTTAATGAAATTTGTGTACATGATAAGTAAACATCTAGTAAGAATGAACATGCTGACATAGTCTTGAGTGCTATGTACAAAGGACAAATAGTTTTAATCTGCTCTAAAATCCAATTTGATGTTGTTCTTGAAGTATTAATTGACCAATCAATACGGCGCAGTTAACCACCTACAGGGGACAGCATGCTACAAATAATAAAATTAATGGTTGCTACCATAAATGAAAAATTCAACTTTTGTCTGAAACTGAGGACTCCAGTCCACACAACCACAAGTCACTTCATTTTTGCGTGGGTTTTTCTTTAGCCAGAGAAGATCTAAACAAGCAAAGCGTTCTTTACTGTTAAATAAGCTCAGAATGGCATAGCATAAAAGAAAAATACATTTCCCTCTTGACCCCTGTTGGTATATAAAATTATTTTGCGACAACAGATAAATAAGTATAACGTGGTTACAATTTGAATAAACACAGCAGTTAACCAAGCGATCGCTTTTAAATATATTCCCGCTTTTTTATTATTTATGAGTTTTTCAAGGGCAAAAAACAAAGACAGACTAAATGTATTTGGTCTATTTCTGTCTGAAAGACGAGACAGAAGTACAACATCTGAATCCCAATTTACTCCACAGTCCTTAACGTTTTTGATTTTTTTAGGCCACACGTGGAAATGAAAGAGTTAGAGCTGCACTTGCAAATCCCAATGCAAAATAAATATTCTTATAGCTTGTCAACATAAAAAAAAAACTTACATTTTTTATTTTATATATTTTACCATGTCAACCACAATAAGTATTGCGATGTATACCAATCTATCTAGTTTCATATCTGAAGGTCCTTCAAGCAACTTAGAGACAGGTCTAAAAGTGACTAGCCCAAATTTGAAGATGAAGAAATTGCCTGCTTAAATCCTTTGGTACCTGGCCCAATGTCAGACTGCTGCTGGTAATTAAGTTGCGAATAAAAGATTCCAAAGTGTGAAAGTCTGGTTTCATCAGGAGAGAAGTCACATGGAGAGCCACCTGCTTTAGTCCTACAACACGTAAACGTCTGTTGACTAAAGAAAGAGGGACAGGGTGAAACTGGTGATGCAAACCTGCACAGGACATGAGAAGGTTATCAGAAGGAAGCAAGATCAGAGATTTAATAATAATTTTTTTTTCCACAAAGAAGTGAAAAAAATTATGGCGTTATCCGACATATTTGTGAGATCTGCTTTCAATAAATTAGCCACTGAGAATCCCCAAGTCTTCTGACAGATAAAGAAAGGATAATTCATTTCTATTCTATTATAAAACAGGTCTTATTAAGATAATATTCAAAGGAAAAAAAAAAAATACACAAAGGCATTTTCTAATTACAACCCTGCTGGCGCAACAGTTTTTCTGCACATATGCAAGCAAATATTTATATTTTTTTGTGAAGTCGTATATTTAAATTAGTTGGAAATAAAGTGAGTCATCTCTATAGCTTCAAAGCAACGTTAAAATATTCAGCCATCAGACTGGCGGTCTCTGCAGATGTCCACTCCCGAGTGATGCTCAAGTGGAAAGAACGCGGGCGCAAAATTTCCACGCACGCGCGAGAAAGCTTTCCTGTTATCCCCAGTTTACGTTCTCTCCCTTTTAGACTGGACACTGCCTCGCATTTCAAACGTTCATCCGTCTCTTCGCTGGGTATCACCCCCC
The DNA here is from genome assembly GCA_903067095.1 of Girardinus metallicus. Classification (NCBI taxonomy): domain Eukaryota; kingdom Metazoa; phylum Chordata; class Actinopteri; order Cyprinodontiformes; family Poeciliidae; genus Girardinus; species Girardinus metallicus. Next base: position 28,497 of record CAEGAE010057320.1, read on the forward strand.
CCCCCATCGTTCTACTTTCTTTCTGCTCGTTCTTTCACACTGATTTTACATCACTCTCTCTTAGAATCCACATCCTCCCCCCCTTCTGTTGCTGGGTTCTACAGACAGCCTGTGTTGTGCTAAAGAGGAATATGCTCAATTACTCTTTCTGTCAGAAAATGTGGCCAGCCCAATGTGTGCTGCGCTGTGTCGTCACAGGGACATCGAGGAAGGACACAGCAGGTGAGAGAAATGAGCAGGCACAAAGGGTGCTGTCAATTAATTACTGAGAAAAGCGATGGCTTCAGGTTCAGTTCACTAAATCTCCTTCTCTAGCCACCCTGATTTGGACAGTAAAGAGTAGTAGTTCATCTCACAGAGAATGGCAAGCACAACATTTACTCTGCAACCTGATAGAAAATTCAGCACATCCATAAAAGCAATAGTCCCACTAAAAAAAGCAGGGTGAAAAAACTCCAGAGAAGGCGGTCGCTGGGTGTTTTCAAGCAACAATGGCTGATAGTCCAGGGAGGGGATGACAGGAAATTAATTTTCATTGTTAATGTCTCCTCTAATTGTGTTCTCTTTAACAACCATGACACTGCTGTGGTTAGTTTTAATGGGGGTCTAGGACACAAGACAGTCTCTGAGGGAACGCAGATTAGTTGGCGTGCTGGAGCGGTGGAGACGCTTGTGGACTATGATAAAGGTTGCATATGCTGCTCGTCGGCAAAGAAACACGCAAATCAGCTGTATCGCCGTAGCACTGCCAAAGGTAAAGGTAAAAAGTACAAAAATGTAATAAAAATGTGCATATTTGCCCGTTTTAGAATAAATGTAATGTCCAGTCTACATGTGTTTTGTATAAAAAAGGCTTATGACCGTGTCTGTAGACAGCAGGGCAGCAAAACCTGTGTCGTCATTTGTTGCACAAAGTGGAGCTGGATTCCATTTCAGGCTGTAATCAGCTACAGGCCGCCCCTTATCCTGATCCAGTGTTCATGGCTGCTGTGGAACACCACAAACACCGTTGACGGCAACTCCTGATGTCTTAAGGCTGGCCCCTTAAGTCCACACTGGGAGCCATTCCCAACTGGGTAGCAGGAGGGAGGCCAAGTAGCTCCTCCAGATCCTAGAGCAAATGCTCTCTGCTAGAGGAAGGTGAAATGCTCCCTCAAGTTTAGGAGTCGATCTACAACTTTAGCAGAAGGAGTTCAAGTCTCTTGATGTTTTGTCACGAGGGATATCGGTTGATAGAGCAGGAGATGTGCTCACTGATGAGGGTTTATGCTGGCATTTCTCCAGTGCATTCTGAATAAGAAAGCGCAGAGGCAAAAAGGTTTCAATCCATCAGCAATGGAAATAAGGTGGTGCGTTCCAACTCTACTAGTTCATTATGTCACTTGCCTAAACACTGTTTCTTTAAGGAACTTCTGCTGAGTTTGCAGCCCTTCCTCCTGAACATATACAAATGTGAAAACAGCTGGAATGTTGATCTTCCTTCTTTTAATTTCACTATAGCAAAAATATTCATTTTGAATCACAAAGAAAATAGCCTTGCTGCTCTGATATTTTAACACGGAACCATACTTTGCTTATGTAATATATTGGAGATAAGAGTTGGGGAAAAAAGGTTCATACATGCATACAATTTATTTCTTTTCTAGACCCAGTTTGAAATTCCAAGGTTAGTATAAAACCCTGCTTTGCTGCATTAAACCTGTGACTGAGGAGGCTGAAGAAAAAGAACAAACTTAAAAACAAAAATAACTGGAAATGACAGCAGTAAATGCACAAAAAACAAACATTTGGCTAAATTAATCCATTACCGACTTAAGGGTCAAAGACTTGATTTTGAATATTGAAACTTACGACAAAGAAATAAAAATGTCCGCCTCGCTTTTCCATTGGCAGGGAAGGGCTGTGTTCTTAGTAAATCTGTCATGTTGTCAATGCCTCTGGTGTCTAATGGCTGACATTTATGTAAAATTAAAATTAATTTACTTTCATTTTACATCTAAATGTAGATATAAAAACTTCCTCACACATGTTTTGGTAACATGGCCTATTTTTTGTCAACCACTTTACTTTTAGTTCTACCGCAATGACCTCTTTATTCTTCGTCTACCTTGGTAACCCAGCCTGAGTGTATGCAGAATTTTTTAATCGCATTTACTTCTGCTTATACTGCTTATTATAATTACGCACCTCTATTCTCAAGAGTCATGGGCTTAAATTTGTGCATTTCATTTGCTATTTAATTGATAGCATGGATACGTCTCTCATGTGTGCCTGCACTTATTTGAGAAAAAGCAGCAATTTAACCAAGCTTGCGTCCAGCCCTGCATTCATCCCTCAAAAACCTTTACAACTCACTAAATAAATATCTTCCTGTTTCCTTAATAAAACCCCCCAAACTGTGACAATCACACCCATAAAGCTTCAATATTATTTCACCAATTATTCCACTGTAGCCTGAAAAGCTCCTGGCTCTTTAATTTGTGTGTTGTCTCAGTCCTATATGGGTAAAGAGACTCTTAGACCTGCTTAATCAACCACAGTGTTTAATTAGAAGATATTATTCACTGGTGCAGTGGGGTTAGGAGAATTTGAGAATAACACACACATAGACGATGCTGAGATACAGACAAATCTTGCAATTATATGCGCTTTGGTCAACCTTGAGGAAAATGAGTGACTCACTTTGCTGAATTTGGAGGGGAAAATTCTCCTCCTGAGGCAGCAATGTGGGCAAAAAAGACAGAGTGAACACTTTTGATCTTTTAAAGCCCTTTTATTCATCGTAACTATCGTTCCCTGCTTTGATCTTTCTCTCTCCTCAATTTGCTTTGTTTCAATTGCCATCTCTCTGCTCCTATCGCCTCCATCTTTCCGCACAAAACGCTTGCAAGCCATTTATAACTATCGCGGTTTATGGCAAGGCATGACCTTCAGTGGAGCAGCTGTTACAGAGACGGAGCAAAAAAACAAAAAAAAAAAATGTCTCGGTTGTTATAAGTGTGGAAGAAACAGGTTGTTCAAACTGTTCAAATTAAGACTAAAAGCTGTGATGTTTAAGATTATCTAAATTTGTCTATATCACATAGCAATAGCATGTTGACAACTCCCATATCTCTATTTACAGGATTGTTTTTTTTTTATTAGTAATACTCAACCGTCATTTAAGCAGAAAGTCCCTTGAGAACTTCCTGGCCTAGGAGGCACATTGCTACAAGCCAAAGCTTTCAAATCAAAATACAGAAAACAATAAGAATAAAACATGTACAAGGCGTAGCTTAGAAAACAACTGCTAAGCTCTTCAGTTACAAAACTCAGTGGACTATTTTCTCAGTGGATTTGAATTAGAAAACCTGCATAAGTAAGAATCCCTGACTTGAGGTTTTTATGCAGAGATGCACCCCAAAACTAGCATTCAGTTTTGGTCAATGCTATCACTGGGGATTAAACTGAACTCGCATGATCTGCTTTCTGATTTTCAACACCCCTTTCCAACTTACCCCCATGGACCAAAACACTGCATCTAAGCTTTTATAAGCTCCTCCACACACTGCATCTGGTACACACAGAATACAGCACCCTTCCCACTGAATGGCACTTCTTACAAAAATGTGTATGTTTAAAAAATATATATATATCTTTAATAGCAGTCGTATTATTTCACACTAGAAATACCACAGTTCTCCAACTGTAAACCTAAAGCATGTCTCTCCCACTACCTTAACAACCTCTTTGCCTTGCATTCAAACAAAAGTTTTATCCTTGGAAAAAATAGAGAGCAACATTCTCATATAGAGATGTACTTGGGTTTGCTTCACACATAAGCACTTTCTCTGACAGTAGCTTTATCATGACTAATTTGTTTTTAAAAATGAATCATTTGCATCCAATTTATCTAATTGTCTATTTTTCTATTTGTTCTATTAGGTATATGGTTTTACTGCGGGTGGGAATTTCTGATCTCTACCCGATACGATACACGTATCGGGTAGATACGTGTATCTACCCGATACACGGGTAGATACACGTCCAATGGATTCACATTGGATGAAATGTGAATCCATTTCATCCAATGGATTCACAAGCTACGATCATCCGATACATTTAACATCCTCATCAACCAGCGATTAAATTATATAGGATTTACGTCCTCATCAAGATGCCGCTCGATTTAAATGAACTTAGCTGAAAAATATATTTGTTTAAATATTTGTTCATTAAGGAAAATTAATGAAGCAATTAAAATTTCAATCATTTATTAATGATCATATAATCTTTGCGTGGGAAATGTTTGAGTGTTTTTTTTTGGCATTGAATCCTGATGCATAATATAGTGTCGTGTTGTCAGTTGCTATTGCAACTAGTCTGCGTGCAGCCTAGCCGAGCGAGAAAAATGAAGGATACGAGTGGTTTTTTTGTTATTCTTCTGCGTTATTTTTCCCTTTGCTGTGGCCCACTGCATTGAATTAATATTACCTACATAGTTCACGGAATTGTTCTCCAGCGGTTATGGGTGGCATAGTTTTTATGCCCTCCATCGTTGTGCGCATGCGCGAACTTTCCAGACACACACACACAAACACCAGCAAGGGGTATACAGCAATAATTCTGGTTTTGCACGTGCGGATATTAATAGCCAAATATCCGCTAAAAAGGGATGAAATGCTAGTCTCACCATGCGTGGAGCTGAAGGAAGAAGAACGACGTGAATCTGCCTCTGGAGACGATGAACTGATAGCCGTCTCCACGCTGATTCCATGTCGCCGTTTCAAGTTAGTGATAAGGTTAGTCGTGCTTCCAGTGTATTCGATAAAGAGTGCACATTTTACAAATCGTATTTGCTTTATCGAGCTGTCCGTTTCTCTTGTAAAAGCCATAGTGTGACGGTGAATATATCGGTTCCGCTTCCTCCGCCATGTTTGTTGTGTTGTTTGTTTGTTTGCGCAGGCGCGCCTCCCCGTACAGCTTCTTCCTCTTCCGGTCTACAGGAAGCGCTAGTTGGTCAATAATTTGTTTTATTTATTTATTTATTTAATTATTTGCATTTGTACATTAATATCGAATTTAACCGATTCAATGAGGTAAAAATCCGGTGTAATTAAAAAGTTCCTTTATAAATCTCAGAAATTTAAAGCTGCTTTACCGATGCATTCATATCACGCATGTGCATGTCCGTGGATCGATGAAAACCGGTTAATCTTCCCATCACTGGTATTGAGCATGATGGTGGATTAGCTTGAAAACATATCCCTGACCTAAATCTGATCTCAGGTATCCAATTCTTCTAAAAGACATAGGTCTTCTTTATCGGAAGCCTGCCATTTCAACTCTTTTTGTAAATTTGTTCAGTAAGCAAAACTCCCCTGAAAGCTTCCTGTCAGCACAGACTTGGACTGTACCAAGCTGCTTAACCTGCCTTCTGTAAGGCAGGTTATGTTCGGGAGAGCTGTTGATGGACCAAAGAGTAAGTCCTGCTCTCCCAAGAGAAAGGCCAACAAAGGAGAAAAAAAAAAAAAAACTTTCATGTTCATATTCAGACAAAGAAATATTGTCAGAAAATCAGTTATATAACACTTCCATAACTGTATTTCTCTGTATACACCAGAGCAAACTATAGATTTAAAAGCGGCTCCCTCCAAATCTCAGCTTTCCCTGTGTCAAATACGGGGCTAAAATAGTCTTTTTCAGATCTGTAAATCAGTGTTCTCCACTTAAGACTTTGGGTCAGACAGCAATAACTCTGGGTTTAGACAGATATATAGGAAAATGAGGTTTCAGTACACTGCATTTTTTTCTACCACACAGTGTTTTGTCTAGGAGGAGTCCACAAAGGAGGATGCCAAATTTTCTAATTTCCAAAGATGCACATACTGCATTATTCTGCAGAATGGGACACTGCATACTATTTATTTTATTTTGCCAGTAATTTATTATGCTAGCTAAACATTGAAATTTAATTTAAACTATCCCTGATATGTAGTCTTTTTAACAAACCCTGCAAAGACATCTGGACACCTTTCCCACTTTTCTGCTACATATTTATGTAGTTTAAAAATATATATATAATAAGTCAATTACTTATATGTTATGCAAAATACCAGTTGACTTTTTTCTGAAGCCTTTATGTTTGGTTCTGTATTTGAAAAGTTCCTTATGTCAACTAAAATCTTTACTGCCACTGACGCAGTTTGAAACATACACTCATGTTTGTCTCACTGTTTTTTTTTTCTCTATAAAGACCAAAAAAAAGGACAATGACAGCACTCAAGGCAAAATATTTTCTCTCCACTTTTCTGCTTTCAGTGCCCAAGCATATAGCGTCTATTTTGCAGAGCTTCGTCCACCAGTAGGGTATTTACTGGCCAGAGTGCAAGGTCAGCGCTCGACAAGAGCCAAATTTCAGAGAAAGGAGACAAAAAACAAACTTTGAAGCACAAAACAAAACACACTCCTAACCTTACATAATTTTTCATGCCTAATAGTTCTAAAACACAATTTTGTGGCACAAAAAGCAACTTGACGACCATGTCCTTTTCAAATGAAAACTCTGTTAAGATAACTGTTTGATACTGTAACAGCAGACTACTTGATGTTGTAACCAGAAAAGGCTTTGTTTCCTTGATGAAAAGGACACCGTTTCAAACAGGAATGTGTCAAATGGATGTGTGGTGCTATGCAGGCAAAAATTACTAAGCCTCATAGGTAAAGTGTACAGGCCTCATATCTCATCAGCTATAAAATATAATCTATGGTAAGTGCCTTCTTCCCCAGGAATATTTGTCAGTAATGTTTCTTGATTATGTTTAGAACAGTGGGACTTATAATTGTTTTCATTTGACATAAGTACTGCGTAGCTTGTGATATTTGAATTATTCTTGATAACAGTAAATCAAAGAAATCAGGGTGCTGAGCTCTGTGCACATCAAACTAAAGAGTCAGAACCGGAACAGAAATGGCCCATCCTTATTTGGATTGGCAGTTACAAAAAAATCATTAAAATGTCAAAAAGGGATCTGTTACATCAATTGCGTCGACCATACGTCAGTCTTGATTAAGAACCCTTTATTTGAGTCATGTTTTAACAATAAGGACTGGGACAGAACAGTTATTTTCCTTCCAACGCTGGAAAAAATAGTCAGAAATTATATGTTGATTTGCTGTATCTCCGTCACTCTGATTATTTGGCACCAACTCGATGCTGGCATCGTCGGTATGACGTCTTCCACAGAGAAGTGATAATGATTTATGATGAAGATGAGCCAACAATGACAGAAGATAGAGAAAGAAACACAAGTTTGCATGTGACTTCCAGCTGGTCCTGATGCTCATGTTAAGCATAAAGCTACACTATGTACAACCAGGCCTAATTTCATCCAATTTGCATGAATAATCACAGCTATATGCTTAAAAATAAGATCCTAAAATTTTGTGGAAAGGTGAATGCACCAACTGCCGCACTAAACAAACTATGTAATCATATTTTAATTAACAGATTTTGCATGTGCAAATGAGTGTGTCTTTTTTTCTTCTTCTTTTTCTAAGCCAAAGTGCAATAAAGCATAGCTGAAGCTTTGCTGAGACTGCATGTGATCTGCTGAGAAGCCCAAGAAAGCCAATTGGACATGCAGTGCCTGCTCTGATCTGCTCTGTAGAGCCTTCCAGCCTTATGTCCACAACTTTGAACATTACTCAGGACCTTGAAGTTAACCTCACCTGACATTTCCTCAGGTAAATGCACGTTCTTGCAGAACCGTTTCAGTGTGCGCGTGTGTGTTTGTGATTGGGATTATACTCAAAGCCAAACTAAACATAAAGATGAAAAACCTCACCCCAATATTCTACAGTATTTATGTTTAGCGAGTTAGACTGACATTTAGCTGAAACTGATATTAGGGCTGTTGTAAATGAATATTTTAGTAATTGAGTAATCTATCGATTATTCTTACTATTAATCGGGTAATCGGATAAAAAATATAAATAAAACATTGGTAAATCTAACATAACAGCAGTGTTACTAACGCATATCAACATCAGTTCAATTTTTCACATTTGAGCTTCTCTAACAGTTACTTTTATGTAGTTTAGAAAATTAACCTGTAACAATAATAGCTCACTTTGTTAACTTGGAGAAAAGTTATACAAAAATCTGAAAT
>CAEGAE010057322.1:0-19375 GCA_903067095.1 Girardinus metallicus
TGACATCTGCATTCGTCACACACAGAAACATCTACCAGCTCTGTAACGTCATGATGCTCTTTGCCACCATTTGTTGCAACCGGGATGATATGAAATTTATTTTTCCGGTATTTTCAGTAAAGCTACCATCTAAAGCCGCCGCAGTGTTCAGTCTATCCGTTTATCTGTATCAATAATCCCGCCGGACTCCAGGCATCGCTGCCGTCATTTTAAGATGCTTATTGGTCCCCCGGAAAAGGACAAAAACCCAGATATTATCATGACTCAATAAAATCCTCCCAGGCCGAACTTGAAAACTGGACGTTATGCTGCCAACACTTAGCTTTCGTTAACACCTCAGGTAGAAGTGAGAACGCAAGTCCCGACCGAACACGGTGCGCTAAATAATAACACATAATATAACGATGCTTCGAGGCGGATGAGGAATTTTAATAATCGAGGTACTCGAATCATTCGAGGAATCGTTTCAGTCCTAATATATATATGATATATATATATATATATATATACACATATACACCACAACTATGAAATAACAAAATCAGGTTAAAGAAAAACAAATTTTCCAAATAATTTTGTTTTCAATACATTTCTGAAACTTTAGTAAAAAAGAGGTGATTATTTTTTTGGGTTAAAACACTTTTGTTCTTCATTCAGTGAAGTTACTGAAGGATAGAGAACCCAGAAATAATACTCAACTAAGACAGCACAGTAAAATACTCCTAAAAGTAATTTTTTTCCAAAAAGTTACTCAACCAAATGCAATTGTTTAGATGTAGCTCGTTACTACCCGACTGACAACAACCTAACTCCGTTTTTTATCTAAAGTCCTCCAGACTGACCTGAGAGGACAATGGCCGTCATGGCCATGATGCGGTGCAAGTCGATGGCAGCGTCGAAGGGGATGTAGCGGTTCAGGAAGGTTTCTCTCAACAGCGTGATGATGTTTCGACACACAGTGAGGAGGATGTAGGGATACAGGAAGGAGATTCCAGCCGCTGTACCACGAGCGACTATGATGCCCATCACCGTGGATTCAGGCACTCCGGTGGCTTCAGCCTGAGAACTGTAGACTGAATACAGGATCTCAGTCAGCCATTTATTTCAAGGTTTTGTACATGTCTTTATGTTTGGTAAATTAGTTTTTTTTCCGCTCACAGTAGCATCTCTCGGTGATGACACCAGCTGTGATGCCAAACACGACGATGAAACAAACGATGTGGCGGCGGTAGTTCTCGATGAAACGTTTGAACTGCTGGACTTTCTGCTGCACAGGGTTCCGGATGTACTGCTCACGTTTCGGCTTCACGTAAACAGTTGGGGCTTTAACGCTTAACCTGCAAGTAAACAAATCAGTAACATGTCTTCTAGTTATTATCTAAGTGTATACTGGCTCACTGTCTGTGTGGGAAGAGTTTTCTTATTGTGAATAAGACACAGTCAGAAAACTGATTGTGGGTTATGCTGTTTCACCGCTTTGTCTTTTTACAAAATTGACCAAAATGTTTGTTAAAGTGAACTTTTGAAGGTGACCTATTAAGCTTCCTAGAACAGGTCAGGATGGGTCTATGGACAATTCATCATTTTTTGCACAAAATCTTTCTTAGATAATGAGACTTTAGTCTGATTAATTCTGGCTATTTCAAGCTCCTTTCAGAATGAGTTGTTTTAGGGCCTGTTGTCACTTTGAATAAAAAAAAAAAACTACTGCTGTCCCCTAACTCAACATTTACACTCACATATGGCTGCAAACAGATCTACAATTATTCAACTGTACATCTTTGAAAAGTAGAAGTAGAGCCTCCTGTGCAACCTACAAGAATGCAGCAAGTGGATGGTTCTGGATGGTAAGTAAACTTGTCTTTTCCAGCAGCCATTGTACAGTGAATACAGCGTTAAAACCAGCTGACCAAACATGCTGGAGCTCTTCTTGGGTTGCTAATTGATAGGCAGAGCTCTGCTGGGGTTGCTAGGTGACGGGCAGTGCCTGCTGCCCGTCGCCTGGGAGGTTTTTGAAACTGTTAACTTTTCAGATACCAAATACCATTAAGTTAATACCAAAAAATGGCTGGTTATTTTTTTAAGCATTTGCGTTGTTTTTAGAAGCGGTAGTGACCTAAATAAAGTACATGAAAAGATGAAAAATACATAATAATATTAATATTATAAATAATAATAGTAGTAATGTGACCAATACAAACAGTGAAGTACCAATCCACTGGCCAGATACCAGAACTGGCAAATTTTCTGTTGATCAACTCTAATTTGCATTTATTGAATACATTAAAAACTGAGACGTCACACAACTTTCAGACTGAAATGCAGCAACCAATGACGTAAGATAACCAGAGGCGTGGATTGGCCAAGAAAATCATGCTACTTTCTTGACATTGATAAAAAAAAAAGTTATTAATTTCACTGGCAGATTATTTAATTTATACAATACATTTTTCACATGTTGTAATTGAAATAATCTCCAGTGAAACTAATACTTTTTAATCAATATTAAGAGATTATTGACTTAAAACAAGTTCTTATGTGTTGCTGAAATGTTATTTGTAAGTTAGTTTTGTCTCATTTCAAGTGTATGAAGATTTGAACTAGAAATTAGACAAAAGTACTTGGTAAGATTTTGTGTTTTTGCAGTGCATGAAACTGTAATCCGAAAACTGACTTACTTTTTCCGTCTTCGTAGCTCCACTCCGTCTGATTTACTACTGCTGTAATAAAGATCAAATAAAACTGTTAGCAGCTTATGAGCTTTTTATTTACATATCTTGTAGTCAGTAGTATTTGTGTACTTCCTGTATCAATAAAATCACGGTTTGTCCTACTTTCTTACCCGTTTGCTGGAAGGATGAAGGACACTCTCTGGTCTCGACTCAGGCGTTTCTTCCCCTGATTCTCCATCCCTGGAAAGACAGAAATGGATCCAATAAGGGCAAAAGACGAATAAAGGTTTTAAAGGGGACCTTTTTACATGTTTTTACACTTCCATTTGGGTTTCTACTGCTTCTAAAAGCACTTTTGAAAAACCACCCAGCCATTTATTGGCATTAAGTTAATGTTTTTTGATGTCTAGAAAATGAGCCGTTTCAAAAACCCCAAGAACGTAACGCCATAAATCAGCAGGCATTGACCTCTCACCTAGTAACCTCAGAGAAGCCCAGCCTGTTACCTAGCAACCTCAGCCAGACCAGGCCGTCACCTAGCAACCAAAGCTGAGTTCCAGCCGGAGGTGGGCATTTATCCTGTTGTTTATTAATGATTGTGATAGATTTCTCATTATAATAAGAATTTTGATTTATTGTTGTCACAATAAATTTCACTTGGTGATTTTTAAAAACTCCCAAAACTCTCTGTATTGTTGGGAGTGTTAGTTTTACTTTTTCTACACTGTTTTTTCAATTAAAGTATAATTGAATTTGAAAATATGTGTGCAGTTTAGTGATACAAATCACACATTTTTATGTGACTAGTGTCATAAAGAAGCATATTACAAACGGGATGGAGCAGTATTTGTGTTTGTAGGGTTACCATTGATGTGTAATGCAGTCAGAACCATACAGTTAACAAAAAAAGAAGAAATTAATAGTTATTATCGTCACGTCAATAGTACCACTAAATATTGTGATAAAGGTTTACGTCCATATCGCCCACCTCTAACTCCAGCATGTTTGGTCAGCTGGTTTCCAGTGCCAGTGTAAGCGTTGAGTTGGGGGGCGTGGCCAGCAGCAGCTCATTAGAATTTAAAGTGACAAGCGCTTATTCTGAAAGGAGCTCAAAATAAGCTGAATTGACTAAAATTTTATTATCTAAGAGTGATTTTGTCCAAATGATGTGATGAACATGTTTTGTATCGCCCTTGGACTTATCCTAATTTATATTAGGAAGCACAATAGGTCCCCTTTAAACCAAACTTTCTCAAACCTTTGACATTGAGTTGCGCGAACTGCAGCTCCTTCTCATGGTCCTTCAGGAGCGAGTGGAAATCCCTCCATGAGATTTTCTCCTTGTCATCAAACCCTGCCGCCTGCATCATGGCCTTGATGCCGTCCTCTGCCTGTGCCTTTGACAGAACGCCGTTGGAGATTTCAATGAAAGACCTGCAATTCATCAAAAGGGTAAGGACAAAACAGCTGAGTAAACACTGTTCAGCCATGAAAAAGATGAAGAGGGGAGCTGCTGAAACCTGAGCATCCTGGCGAATTCCTCCTTCGATAAGTAGCCGGTTCCACCAATGTCATTCATGGAGAACATGAGCTGGGATTTTTCCTCAGGAGATCCTGGAGTTATAAACATATTTCACTGCAGTTCCTATAACTAAACATGTTTTTTTTCTTGCTTTCTTGTGTCTTAGAATACCTTAAAAATAACCAACAATTAATTCTTAACTTTCACAGACTGTAGAAAGCCAGAAACTCAGCTAAAAATTAATCTAAGATGCAAAATATACTTGTTACCACTGCTTTTACCTTTCATAAAGATGACTATGACATCAAGAAACTCCTGAAAAGAGAGGTAACCGTTTCCGTCTTTATCAGCCAGCGTGAACATGGAGTCCACAAATAAAGAGTCTGGTTTCAGTCCGAGCGCCTCAGCAAACTCTGACGCCGTCAGCTCGCACTGCAGAACCTCTCTGGCTCGCTTACTGGAGATGCCGCTCAAGTCTCCAGCATCACACTTCTCTATTTCCAGAACCTGAGCATCAAAAGGACAGCGATGTTATTATTATTATTATTAGGGCTGAAATGATTAATTGGATTAATCAGATTCATTGTTGTCACTCAGATTAATCGCAATAACTCGATTAATCATTAACTAGGATAGAAAGACCCAAAAAAGGTCATTTGCTCAAAGAACAACATACTCAAAGCAGTAAAAAAGCCAAAAATAAGTGGATAACTGAAAAATCTGCAGAATGTGCCATTTTGTTATACGATTAATCGACCAATCTTAAGAATAATTGATTGCTGAAGTAACTGATAATTGAAGCCCTAGTTATTATTTGTCATCATAGTGTAATATCTCCAACATTTCTAATATTGGGACAAAAAAAGGCTTATGTGGTTAAATGAAAAATCTGCAGTATGTTCAATCTTGTTATCCGGTTAATCGATTAATCGTCAGAATAACCAATCACTAAAATAACCATTAGTTAAAGCCTTACGCATTATTTGTCAACATTGGAGACAATGTAATATCGCCAACATTTCTAATATTGGGATAAAAAAGTAAGTGTTTAAATGAAAATTCTGCATTTTGTTATCAGATTAATCGTCGGAATAATTGATTAATAACTAAGGCTTTTACTAACGATTGTTTTAGTATTTGTCATCATAGTGTAATATCTCCAATGTTTCTAACATTGCATAAAAACAGCTTTAGTGGTTAAATGAAAAATCTGCAAAATGTGCCTTTTTGTTATTTGATTAATCGATTAATCATCAAATAATCGCTTACTACAGTTATCGTTAGTTGAAGCCCTAGTTATTATTTGTCATCACAGTATAATATCCCCAACGTCAGCTGAGGTTCAGCTCAGACCTCGTCACATCAGAGGTCAAGCCGACAATTAGTTCCTTCGGCCTGAGGTTTGACCTCAAACATGACTTGACGACATTTTGTGGGCGAACTTAAAGCTGCTCCTGCTGCAACAGAGCAGCATGTGAGGTAAATATCCAGAGGCTGATTGTACCTTGGAGAAAGCGTGGCGAATGAAAGTTTCCACAATCTGAGCCCTCTGCTCTTTGGTTAGAGCCTCCTTCAGCAGCTCCCTCTCCCTCATCTCCTTCACTCTAATCTCCTGCCTCATGTCTTCCAACTCCAGGCGCAAGTGGCTGACAAACTCCGAACGTTTGCTCTCATCATCAAAAAACAGCACCTGGATGTGCACACACACACCGAGAACACAAAAGATAAAAGTGATCTGGTTTACCTGCAGAGTCATGCATAGATCAGGTATTAAGCTGGCGGCAACACTAAAGCAAAGATAACTTTACTTTGTTAGACATAAATCTGTCTGCACAAGGTTAAACTGGACCGTGACGTTTTAAATCGGTCGTCAGCAACTTACCAGGTCGTACTCTTTTGGTACTTTGAGCAGGAGAGATTTATGGTGATGACTGCTGGAAAGAAAGATGTCCAGGTGGTTCTGGTTTCTCAGACTGAGGGAGCGTTGCACGGCCCCAGATCTGTCCAACACCTGCAGCCTTCTGTTTTCAATCTCCACACTGACTGGATGCAGCGGTTTTCTACGACCCTGCCACTCGTACGCTGCAGCCAAGAACACAATAAAAAGATAAATACAGTGAGATGCAGGGTAGTTTAAATGATCAAGGAATAAAAACCTCTTAAACTTTACTGAATTTCTAAGATACAGCCACAAACGTCATCATTTTTTACCTTGGATTTTATGTCATAGACAAGGAATACGCAACTTGTGGCTCCAATATTTTCTTAATAACTTTGGCTAACAATTAAAAGGAACAAGTTAATGTTTTAAGTACAGACATAATAACAAATTCAGGGTTTTTAACCAGTTTTCAAATTCTTTCTGCAATATTTGCACTGAATCTCTACAAGGGTGACAATAAATGTACCAATAATATTTCTTTACATTTGCTTTTCTTCTCATTAGTTTTGAATCTATGTGCTTTTCAAAACATACCTATCCTCTGTTTACCTTTATTTTAAATCCTAAAAATAGAAATAAAATGCTGTTTTAAAAAAATGACGCGAAAATCCTTAGACTAGATTATTCAAATCCAGTTTCTATAGAATAATAAAACAATTGTTGAAATAAATGTTTGTTTACCGTTATTGATAGGAAAGAGGCTACCGATTATTTTATTAAAAATTGTCACATTCTGTAGAATTTTAATTTAGCCACTTTACCTTACTTTATACGATATTATAAATATATTAAAAGATGTTAAACAAATAATTAAATTCCTTTTTTAAATAAAAATTAACATTTTTGCTTAAAAACTACAACTTAACATCAACATGTGAAAAGCTTAAATCCTTCTGCTTATTTAACATTAGTGAAGCATAGAGTTAATCTTTTTTACTTTTTTTTATTGACTAATTAATAACTGAATAGCAAAAGTTGCTTAATTGGATGATTTTTAATAATTTTTTACAGAATTTGAACCAGGTGAAGCTAAAACTAGACACTTGAGGAGTTCTGGGTTAAACATATTTACAGACAAATAAGGTTTTTCATCTTAAATTGAACATTTATATATTGTTTGTACAGTTTTTAACAGTCTATCTACTCCAGATGACTACTAATTGATTGCTAAATTTGTTGCCGATTATTTCAACTAACGATTAATCACAATTAATCTCATTAATCAAACGCTAGTTGGGAACAACGTAAAGATGAGGAAGAAGTTTGAGTTGAATTAATTGTTTCTAATTTCACATAGGTTTTGTATGCTCTTTTAGAGACGGACAAAACCAAGCAAAATCTGATTCTTAATCAACCAAAACATCACAAATAAATGCTAAAACTCCACAGGTTTCATACCAGCAATTCCCAGAGTCGGCTCCTCTGCTGTGTCTCCTGCTTTTCCTTTTCTCCTCTGAAACTTTTTGTACCTGTACTTCCGAAGGCACGCCACCAGACAAGCCACCAGAAAACTCACTGAGAAGGCAAAAAATAATAAGTTTCACAAAAAAATAAACTGTTTCCAGTTTGCAAACAAAGAGCGATTACTACACTGGCCAAGAGGGAAGAGACGCATAACAATGTCGGTGTGGCTTCCATCAAAGTAGCCAAAAAACTCTACTCAAGATCAATTATTTAATATTTAAAAATTACAGAATCAGTTGGACTAAAATATCAAGGTAAGTGGAAATTTTTGGTATTTTAAGAACCAAAATGACAATAATTGATTTAAGTAACAAAAAAAAAACAAAAGAAAATGAGGTAAAAGATAAATGTTTCCAAATCAGTTTCTTTCAATAAAAAACTTATGAAACTTTAATAAAAACTGCAGGTGTGTGTCTATGTCTATGTATGGTGAATTTTGGGCTAAAACGTGTTTGTTTCTCATTCAGCGGGTAGAAAATCCAGAAATTTCACTCAAGTAAGAGCAGAGATACTTCACAATAAAATTACTAAAATAAAAACTAAGAAGTAAACTAAAAATACCTTAAAAGTTTTTTTTGTTTTTTCAAAAAAGTTACTCAAGTAAATGCAACTATGATCATGTGAGTAAAGTATCTACAAATAGTACTCAAGTAAGAGTAGCACGACTTCAATACATTTTTACTCAAGTAAAACTCAAAAGTACTCAACTAAGAGTAAGAAAAAGTATTTGGTAAAAAGTCTACTTTAGTACTAAGTAACCGATCAAAACATCAATAACTTAATATTTAAATATTACATAATCAGACGGATCAAAATGTAAGTTATGTGGAAATTTTGGGTATTTTATGAACCAATTTGTAAATAATTCAAGTAAATAATAATAAGCAATAACCTTCCCTGAGAAGGCAAAAATAATAAGTTTCACAAAAGAATAAACTGTTTCCAGTTTGCAAACAGAGAGAGATTTCTGCACTGACCAAGAGGGAAGAGACACATAACAGTGATGGCGATCCCAAAGCCGGCGTGGCTTCCATCAAAGTAATCCAGGTTCGTAACGTTGGTGCACGGATGCAGCATTGATGCATCCAGCTGCGCAGGCTGAGGGCAGGGGTCACCTGCAAGCAAGACGGTTTCTCTATAAAAACACTCTTTAATTTAAAAAAAAATAATCACAAAACAAATGTGCTGAATTTTTACCCTCCGTCCATAAGAACACGTTTCTTTGTAAATCAGTTTCCTCTGCGCTTGTGACTGCTATGAGAACGTCCCGATATGTGAGACTGCGAATCGTCTGGATCTCCTCATCGGTAAACAAACTGAAGAAGTAAAAACGCATTAACACACTGCGAAAACAACAAATCTAATCTGACATTAGGTAGTGTAAATATCTAAATACACTTGAAATAAAATAAAACTAATTTACAAAAAACTTTTCAGCAAGACATAAGAGCTTGTTTTAAGTAACTAAATCCTTAATATTTATAAAAATTAAAGTACTACTATAACTGGCAGATTAGTTCACCTATAGAAGGACATTTTTCCATGTAATAAAGTAAAATAATCTGCCAATGGAGCCAGTACTTTTTCACAAATATTAAGAAACTGCTGACTTCAAGTCAATAATTTCTTAATATTGATAAGTGATACAAAGTTGATCAATGTTAAGTTAATAATTCTTGAAAAATTGCCTGAAATGTTCAATACTTTCTAAATGTGGGAAAATTTTGTTTTTGTATCTAAAACTCAAATTGTTGTGGGCAAAAAATTATAAGAAAAGCCTAAATCTGTAATAAGCTAATATTTTTTATTTTTTGCATTTTGTTTCAAGGTCAATAAACATCCAAGTTCTAAATAAACTTGGATGCCAGGATTTTAAGGGTTTAAAAAACACTCAAGTCTCGCATTAGCACTAGAAAAATACTTGGTAAGATTTTGTGTTTTTTTTTTTTTTTGGAGACTGTGGTTATATTAAAAGTATCTCCATTGGGGCGGGAAGTCTTCAGCGTTACCCGTTCTGCTTGTTCTCGAACCAGAAGCGGTCTCCATTTCTGACGCGTTCAAACTGATCCAGGATTATGGCAGAGAAAACCGGACCGGGTCCGTCGGTGGACTCCAGCAGACCTCCAGGGAAGAGCTCCAGTTTCGAGATGTCTCCGCCGTACAGCGCCGCAACGTCGCGCAGCAGCTGTGGAAGCAGAGTTACGTTTAACGCATTCTATCTGCTTTTTTGTCCGTGAACTCATCTTGTCAGAGGCTGTTGGTGAGACCTGCGGGTTGTTGCTGCTGAGCTCAGGGTTAATTTCTCCAAACGTCTTTACAGGAGGCAGATCCAGAGCTCTTCTCGTCTCTGTGTAACTTTGCAGACCGAAGTCTCTCCCTCTCTGGATGGTCAGAGCCACCAGATCTGTGCGGCTGAACCTCAGCGGTCCATACATGAAGTCTGTGAAAGTGGAAGCAGCTTTAGACGCGTAACGGATGTTTCAGTGTCAACAGTTTAAAAAGTCAGGAGAAAACTGAAAACCTCTGAGGTCCTCCACAACAATGTGGTCTTCTTTTTCTGCAATCTGAGACGCCATGCCCATCAGAAGCTCATCCACATCTTGACTTGTCTTCACATTGGCACTCTGAAGAAAACAAATATCTTAAAAGGTGACTCATCCTGCTTTCTTTAACAAGATAGGATTAGTCTATGGGCTGCAAAACAGCATATTTTTTTGCGCAAATTTATTCTTAGATAGTGAGATTTTAGTCTGATCAGTTCTGCTTATTTTGAGCTGTTTTCAACATTTATATTGCACATGAAAATGACTGCAAGCAGTTATACAACTGTATGTACATCTTTGAAAAGCAGAAGTGGAGCCTCCTGCACAACCATCAACAATGCAGCAAATGGTTTCTGGATTGTGAATCAACAACAAAACACTCGTCTTTTCCCACAGCTGACCAAATATACTGTAGCCCCTCTTGGGTTGCTAGGTAACGGGCTAGGATTCACTGGGGTTGCTAGGCAACCAGCAGTGCCTGTTGATTTGTGACATTACATTGCGGAGGTTTTTGAAATGGGTCATTTTCTAGACACTAAAAAAGCATTAGAAACATTAAAAAGTTTTTTTTTTAAACTCTTGTCTGTTTTCAGAAGCAGCTGAGACCAAAATGGAAGCACATAAACATGCAAAATGTGAATTTTGCACATTAGGTCCGTTTTAATCTATTTGAAATCATTTAATATGGTTTCTATAAACAGTATAACAACTTTGGGGTATGTTTTATTGAGATTAGAGGATGTTCTAATGGTACAGCGGATCCTGAACCCAGTTTGTCACATTATAAAACACAGACTTCTGTGTGTTCTATGTAAAAAACTACTTTGTGTTACTCTACCCCATCTCACCTCCTCATAAAATATTAAAATGTTTAATAACTGAATATTTCTGCAAGGTTTTACATCCAAAGTTTTTTTCTTTTACCTTAAACGATATTCAAACATTTCTTCAGGATGTTCAGAAGATAAAATACCAACAAAACTTTCTTTCTTCTGCAAATTGTAGATATTAAAGACGTATTTATAGTCTAAGTAATTCCTTGGAGGCGTAACTTGACATTTCCCCCACTTATCATTGAAGAACCTTTAAATTATCTGCATTCAGCAGAACGTAAAAGTCCATGATCTTTCCCTAAGGCATACCTAAACATTTTCTCTGTGTTGACTCAGGGTTTATCTAACAGCACTGCCGTTATTTTTAAACTTTATATGCCTTTTAAAAACATAACAGCAACACCATCTGTAAATAAATTTGTGATTAAAGTAGCATCTGAGCGTTTTTAACAAAGTTTACGTCAGACATCTGCAACCGTCCCGGCCAAATTAAACAAATATAATCGCTAAAATAAATGTTCAATATCTATAGTTATACAGTTGAAACCAAAAGTTTATATACGTCAAATAAAAATATACACACAGCTTTTTTCTCACTCTGAAGTTAAGTCAAGCTTCTCTGGTTTTAGGTCAATTACAATCACCAAAATTATTGGTGATTTCATGATTTTTAAATGATTTTGAAGGCATTAATAATAAATCTATGACGTTATTGTGGCATTTAGCAAATTGAAATAATTTTGGTAATTCTAATTGACCAAAAACGAGAGAAATTTGGTAAGATCTGACTTGAGGCAATGAGAAAAAGATATGTATGTGTCTTTTCATTTGGTGTACGTAAACTTTTAGTTTCAACTGTACAACGGCGTATTAGCACCACGCTAAGAAAATTAAAAAAAATTAATATTCTTGTAATATTATGACTCTATTCTTTAAATACTATGACTTTATTCAACTTTATTTTATCACAGATTTATGGGGTTTAAAAGGATGTTGGTAGTATATCTACCTGCCGCTTCCAGAAGCTGTTACAGAGACGCACTGCTGGTGATTTACTGCCATCGATGTTGGTAATCTTTCGAAAATGACAAGTTTTGTTTCTGCAGAGAATAAAAGAAATACCAAAATGCATGCTCAAGTAAGAGTAGCACAACTTTAACACACTTTTAATCAAATAAAAGTAAAAAGTAGCCATCCAAGAAGTTACCTTTTTGCCAAAGGTATTTGGCAAAAAGTCTACTCAAGTACTGAGTAACTGATCAAAACAGCAGTAACTTAATATTTAAATATTACATAATCAGACGGACCAAAATGTAAGTTATGTGGAAATTTTAGATATTTTATGGACCAATTTCAAAAATAATTCAAATAAATAACATAATTACAACATAACAAAAGCAAACAGAAGTTTTACTGCAGTAAGAGGAGAGATACTTCATAATAAAACTAAAAAAAAAAGAAAAAGTTATCCTTGTAAATGCAATTAGTTCATACCCAACTCTGCTAAAAACAGTGCAACACTGAGTCATTACCTCATGTAGACACCAGGGGGCGCCATAGTCATACCAAAACGTATGGCAGCAGCTTGAAACTCAGGAGAAATACCTGGATCGACAAACTTCTGGTAGCCTGCAAAAAAAAAAAAAAAAAGAAGACAAAAACATATCACAAAAAGAAACAACTTCCAGCATGTAGAAAGTGTTTCCCCTAACAAATAAAAGTGAGTCAGGTCCTGGGATCCTCTGACTATTGTCGCCATAACTTTCTTCAGCCGTGGCAGCTTATTCAGCAGAACTGGGAGAGCCGGGCTAATGGTTTGCTGACGAAGCACATGCCTGTCAAACTCCACCACCGGTAGCTCACCTCACCGCGGATTGCGGTCGCTGGTGCATTACCTGATTCCCTGCACTTGTACGCACTCGCTCGCTACGGGCTGGCTCAGGCTTACCTGGATAAGGAGGGAGTTTTCTGTCTCCGAGGAATCCTGGCAGCCATTCATAGAGAGCAATGTTCTGTGATGAAACACATGGAAGGTAAAAATTCATTAAATGCACTCCCTGAAGTGTCTGAATTAAACTTTGAACATCCTCGTCCTTCTGTTTTTGAGGGATTTCTTTGTATGGAAAGCAACTTTCTCATTTTATCGCATTCCAACCACGACTTTAAATGAATTTTACTGCCATTTTAAGTGAAAAACCAACTCAAAGAAGAGGATAACTATTAAGAATACATTATTTTTGTCCCCCAACCAAAAAATAAATATACTGCGAATTTATATTAAGCCACATTTACTCAATTAAGCTGCTGATCATACTCAACTAAGAGTAGCACTACTTCAACAGATGTTAACTTAAGTAAAAGTAAAAAGTATTTTACTTTTACAGTTAACAGTTACTCAGTTACTCAAGTACTGAGTAACTGATCAAAACCTCAATCATTTAATATTTAAAAATTACTAACTTACATAAAATCTAATTTACGTGGAAATGTTGGTTATTTTGTGAACCAAATTGACGATAATTCAAATAAATAATTAACCAAAGATAACAGTTATTTTAATTAAGTTACTGATTGTTCTGACAATTAATTGATTAGTTGATCAAACAATTAGCATATTCTGTATATTTTTCATTCAAGCCCTGTTTTAAATACAATATTATAAATATATTAAATATGCAAATAAACAAATAATTCATTTCCTATTTTAAAAAAGAAAATAAACACTTTACTGCCAAAAATGGATGATCATTTCTAAAAAAAGGATGCATTTGTATGGTGCAGGGCTTATCTGCTGATTATTTTTGGATTAACAGATTAATATCTGGCTATTAAAGATTTTTTTTAACACAATCTGAACTGGGTGAAGTTAAAAATGCCACTTGAAGAGCTTTTGGTAGAATAAATTTACAATTTTTATTATGGAAAATGTAGATATTTATTTTTATTGGAAAATTGTCTTGTTATAAGTAAATTTATCTGCACTTTTAATCGATATTAAGGAATTATTTACTTACATCTACATCTTGCTGAAGAGATACTTGCAAGTTTGTTTTGACTTGTTTCAAGTGAACTAAAATATTGGCACTAGAAATTAGACTGAAAATACTTGGTAAGATTTTGTGTTTTTGCAGTGTGCGTGCAGGACAGAGCTGCGACTGGTCAGAAATGACGCTCTGCCCCCTAACTACCTCCTGTCCGTCTTTTCAGAGTGCAAATTAAATCATCACCTGTGCAGCGAGAGGATTATTCTTCTTCTCCGTTTACCTGGAGCGTGGCAACCACGGTCTTCCTGGCATTTTGAAACAGCCTCTCATCTGACCACTCCGGGTTCTCCTTGTGCAACTTCGCGGCGACATAATTGTGGTAGCGAAACCAGATAATTCCCTCTGCTGCCGTGAACAAGTTCTCGTTGGCCCATGCATTTCCCAACTCTGCATATGGAAGAAGGCACAAACAAGGATGTTTTTCTGTTTCATCAGGTGAATTAGCCTCATTATGACCGCAACGTGCAGAACTAGGTCAAATACGTGACAAACTGCATGAAAGAAAAACCACATAAACAGCACACACTTCTCAAGTGTGCAGAACTTTATCTGTTTTCTGCTACCAGTAATCAACCACTAATTAGAAATATCATTTAGTGTTTTATTTTGTTCAAAAATGTGACAAAAGTTGGGATAACATCCTGCGACTTAACCACAGTTGATAACTACGCAACTTTCACAACGGGAGCAACAAAACACGGGTTTTATGACACTTGCATGACTCGTCTTTTGTTTTAGAGAGAAGGATTTACTGCGGTCAGAGTGACATACCATTTACACAATTATTAAAGAGTCACAGCTCACGTCAGGCTGGACCTGCTTTGACTCAGACTCTGACTGCAACCCCGATCCACGGCTGGAATATTATTAATAACAAACTATTTCTGATTTTGTTTTTGCTTTCTGCAGCTAGCAGTATCGACTGGATGGCTATTGCAAAATGCAGAGGAAGAGTGGAGCATATTGTTTTGAAGCTGCAGTTTAAAGTTCAGTTGTTTTTCCTGGACTGTAAGATTGTGAAATTAGCTCCTCAGATTAGTGTAATATAAAAATAGTGAGTCGCTTAAACTTTGCTATTCAGAATTAGCAGCATAAAATCAGTTGTCAAATGCATATCTGCTGAAGAAGGATGGCCTGCACTCCAACAAAGGAGAAAAATATATTTTAGCTTGTCAGCTGAAGGTTTTCTTTAGCTCTATCGTCATGTAATCTATAATACCAATAGCGCTGCAGTTAACGATTATTCTAATGATTAATTGATTAATTGGGTAAAGTGGCCGATTCTGCAGATTTTTCATTTAAGTTTGTGTTAGAAACATATTAAAAAATGCAAACAAATGTTTCACTTTTGTTTTAAATAGAAAAACAAACATTTATTACTTAAAATGGAATAACATAGTACTCGTTTTGTGTACGCTTGATCATTTGTAGCAAAGAATACAGTGGTGGCTAATTAATTTTTTATTTTTGGATTAACAGATTAATAAAGCGACAGCAAAAGGTACTTAATAATAGATTTTTCACACAGATTTTGAAGAGGGTGTAGCTAAAAATGCCACTTTAGAACTTTTAGCTAGAACATATTTATAGAAAAGTGTATATTTTTGTGCAGTTTTGGCCTAAATACTGCTCTGAATGTGTTGTTCTTTCACCAAATGGCCTTTTATTCGATTCTGTATACTATTAATCGACTACTAAATGAGTTGATTGTGATTAATCGTGATTAATCTGCAAGGATTGAGAGAAATCTCACCGTAAAGTCCCTGTGGTCCATATTCTCCAGTGGAGGGATCGGGAGCGCTCCACATGAAGTTGTGACCCCCTCCTTTATTCGGCATGTTCCACTCAGACCCTCGATTCAAGAGTCCTCCAGAGAAACTTCTCAAGAAGTCAGACCAAGAAGAGGAAGGACCATAAATGGAGCTCCCATCTATCCACGCTGTCACAGAGTTCACCTGCAGGAGTGGCACAGATTATCAGAAGTAAACGAAGAGAACGACTCAGAATGCAGCCCTGATAAAACGTAAACAGGAAGTAAAAAGTGAGCACCTGAGCTCGAGGGTTGCCGGGACTCTGGCCGGACAGTTTGTCCCATTGTCCTCTCTGGAAAGGCAGCCGCACTTTCCCAGTGCCATTGGGATCAAAGACGGGATCCCCTTTAGGGACTTTGATGTTCATGAACTGAGGCGGACAACCAGGAGTTCTTACATCGAAAATTTCAAAGGCAACATGGTAACCTGAAACAATTTCAGCATAATTAACAAGGTGAGAAACCAATTCCTGAGTGTTTAACCTCACAATTGATTAATCACAAGAGAACAATGTTTAGGGCCTCTTATCACTTTAAATCCTTGTAAGTTGCAGCAAGGCCACAGCCCCCACTCACACATGAAAATGGCTGCAAACAGAAGCACAATTACACAACCGCACGTTTTTGATAAGCAGAAGTGGAGCCTCCTGCACAACCAACAAAAATGCAGCAAGTTTCTGAATGGTAAGTGAGCAACAAAACATTTATCTTTTCCAGCAGCCATTGTAGATCGCATTCAACCAGCTGGCGAAACGTAATGGAGCTCTGCTTGGGGTTGCTAGGTGACAGGCTGGGCTCAGCTGGGGTTGCTAGGTGACAGCGCAGTGCCCCTCTGTTGTGACTGAACAGTTAGAAGGTTTTTGAAAAAGCTCCTTTTCCAAAACACCAGAAAGCATTAAAGTATTGCCAAAAAACCATCTGGGTGGCTTCTGGTACTATAACAACGTGCAAAATGTTACATTTGCATAATTAAAATCCAAAACTGAAAAGGCTGCATTTCATTTGGACGTGTGATGAGCAGCTCCATGTCTAGGGTGTGTCCTGCCTTTACACGTTTATTGTCAATGTAGATAGAAAATTTTTTAAATTTTCCGCCAAAAATTTTCTTGAAAAAGCAAAAAGTTTCTGAGTTTAAAAAGTCGAAAATTTGCCAGAAAAAAAATCTCAGAAATTTTGAAACTAATCTCCGAAATTTTTTTATAAAATTCAAGGCAATTTCTAATTTTGAAAAGTCAAAAAAAGTTCTAGAAAAAAAACCCTCAGAGATTTTGCATTCAAACTCAGAAATGTGTTATTAATCTCATAATTCCTGAGGAAATTTCTAGCAAATTTTCGACTTTTCTAACGTTATAGGAACTTTCAGCGTTTTTGACGGAAATGCACTCATTTTTTCTATTTACAATGACTTAAATATGCGCTATAAATGCTCTACATGGCATATTTTATTTGAGAAACAGTGGAGTCATAAATTATCATGTTTGACTAAAGCACTAAGTCATTACTTTACATTTTTTGTATTTTTATTGTATATTTTTCATTATTATTAATATTTTTTGATAATTTCCTTCATATTTACCGAAGAACAGAGACAGCACGGTCCGGTTGCGTGCGGAGGACAAACCGGAAGCTCCCCCGGACAACAACCTGCTCAGCCCGCGTGCGTTCGGCTGCACCGGCTCGTGCACAGGTTGGTAGACTCCATCCCAGTAGCGCGCGGGCACGAGGCGCACTAGATGAGCACCTGCCGTGAGCAGAGTCACCATCAGTCACCCGGTGATGTGTGAAACCGGGACCGCCGCTGCCGGCTGCCGGGACTTACCGACGGCTCCGCGCTCCGGATGCGCCAAACTGTTGTACCAGCCGTCAAAGCGAGGCACCTCCCAGTTTAGTTCACCTTCACAATCTGCATTTTTTTAAAACATAAAATTAACCAGCTGCTTGTATTTTTATGTGGTTACAGAATAAAACGCCGCTGAAGGTTACTCACGCTCACTGAGGATGAACACCGAGCCAGCAAGTGCGCAGACTCTCCAAACCCATTTACGCAAATCCATTGAAGCGAGAGGCGCTTCTTGGCTCAAGAGGAAAGAAGGACTTCTGAAAAGTGAAGACTACGAGCAGGTAGCTTAATGTTATTTTCATATGTACGCTTTTCTGTACTTACATAGGAGATTAAATGTATAATATTTAAGTTAATACACTGAAAGTCTCATAAAATTGAGAAAAAACACAGAGTCTCACCCACTGCAGAGGCAGAGATGTTCACCAGGTGCAGCTGAACGCAGGTTTGATGACAGCTGAGAGATACTGCAATACTTGCAGCCTATACCTGTTGCTCAACATAATGCGAAACTGCATGTGTGACCTATTTCCCAAAAAGGAATTGCCATCCATGTCAAGATCCTTCCTCTTTCTCCCACAGCATCCCAGTCATTGCATCCTTCCTCCTCCTCCTGTGTGACACAAGGGGGGTCCACAGGTATAAAAGAAGTGTGTGTTCCCTCAACAATCAGACTTCACGCCTTTCCTTGTCCTGCACATCTCAGGTAAGACAAAACCTTCAGAGTTTATTTTTGCATCTTTTTTAAATTTAATGGTGCAATCACTCAAGGAACAGCAATCAGAGGAGAACTGAGGTTCTGAGGTTTTTTCATTGTTTTCTGTTTGCACACAATGCAAAGCAGAGCTAGCTGTTACTCTAGACTCGACTCCTTCAGGTTTAATAATGTGCCATGCCTCAGGGTGGTAGTTTCCTTATCAGTTGTAAGTAAAACTGTTATCTCTGCACCTGGAGGAAAGTGAGAAGAGGCGCTCTAACACTGCTTCCTCTGTTACGCTGCCTAGTCTCGGCTCAATCCTTAGATCAGAAGCTAAGATGACTTTCTACGACGACATTTACCCATTCTACCCGCTACAAAGGACTTCCTTCATCGTCAGCGGCCGACTGCTCGCCATTATTCTGGTCTTCCTCATGCTGGCAGTCGGTCTTCTTCTCATCCTGCCAGGAATACGAGGAAAGACGGTGAGTGCAAGTTTTCTGTCTATCTGCGTTTGCTGGGATGCTTTTCTATTATTCTATATATTCAAGATATTTTTGTTTCTTATCCAGCGGGTCTTCTGGATGCTAAGGATCATGATCAGCTTATTTGTAGGTGTAGTTATAGTAGGTAAGTTGTGTATAAACTGTAAAAACACCAAGCATTTTTAGTCTTGTTTCTAGTGCAAATATCTTAGTAAACTTGAAATAACTTACAAGTATCTCTTCAGGAAGATATGGAAACTTGTTTTAAGTAAATAATTCCTTAATATTGGTGGAAAGCACTTGTTCATTGGCAGATAAATTTATTTATCATTGAAGTAATCTACCAAAGGAGCAATTACTTAAAACAAGCTTCTATTTCTTACTGATAAGTTATTGTTTTGTCTTGATTCACGTATCTAGTGCATAAGGTGTACGCACTAGATACTTCCATCCATCCATCCATTTTCTGTTCACCCTTGTCCCTTAATGGGGTCGGGAGGGTTGCTGGTGCCTATCTCCAGCT